>JAJPUD010003462.1:108061-163326 GCA_023553655.1 Myrmecobius fasciatus
CTTTCTTTCTTTCTTTCTTTCTTTCTTTCTTTCTTTCTTTCTTTCTTCCTTCCTTCCTTCCTTCCTTTCTTTCTTTCTTTCTTTCTTTCTTTCTTTCTTTCTTTCTTTCTTTCTTTCTTTCTTTCTTTCTTTCTTTCTTTCTTTCTTTCTTTCTTTCTTTCTCTCTCTATCTCTCTCTCTTTCTTTCTCTTTCTCTCTCTCTCTCTTTCTTTCTCTTTCTCTCTTTTTTCTCTCTCTATTTCTCCTTATTTTAACACTCTGATTACCATTCCCCTCCAATCTGGGGGATGGTGAACACTCAAATCCTCCCTTGTATCAAGGTAACATGCTTAAACAACACATGTCCATGCATTGGCTATGTCCAAAATATGTCTTACTCTGCACCTGTAATCCCTTGCCTCTCTTTTCGGAAGCTGGTGACTTACTTCATCATAGCCTCTATGGAGAGATGGTTGGTATTATATTGGTCAAGGTTCATAAGTCTTTCAAAGTTGTTTTTTTTTTTTTACACTGTTAGAGTCATTGTTTAAACTGTGAAGTCATCTTTTCATAGTTTTATTGGTATGACACTGAATTAATTTCCTGTAAATTAATTTAGGTAGACTTGTCCTTTTTATATATTGATGTGGCTCAACTTTGAGCAATTAAACTCTCTACAATTGCTGAAGTCTGTCTTTATGTAAGGAGTTTTGTAGTTGGATTCATGTAATCTCTCTCTGTCTCTCTCTCCGTGTGTGTGTGTCTTGTTAGGTAGACTCTTAAATGTTTTACAAAATCTGTAAATATTTTTAATACAATTTCTTTTCCTAACTCTTCCAGCTAAATTTTGTTCGTAATATACAGAAAGATTTAGGATTTGTGTAGGTTTATTAATATTCTACTACTTTGCTGAAGTAATTAATTGTTTCAATTAATTTTAGGTGACCCTTTAAGAGTTTTCTAGATAAAGTATTATATTACATAAAAAGTGATTATTTTTTGTTTCCTAGGAAAATTGCCTTGACAAATATTTGAAGTATTCATTGAGAAAGGGAGAAACTAGAAGCTAGAATTTATTTAATATCTCTCCATCCCCCTTAAGGGTACTGGAAAACCTTGCTGGGGAGGGATGGAATATAACATACTTGGTCCTCAGACAAGGGGGCAGTGTGGATCAAGATAGTATACATTTAGATTTAAGGATGAGGAAAGATAAAGAAACTACTGGATGCAATGGTGGTCCATTCTCTAACTACCACAGATCACAATGACCTAAATTTCTAAACTCTTATGCAATTAGTCTCTCTTATTTACATGTAACTCTCTTGCCAAAGGCTTCTTCCTCACACAAAGGACCTGAGGGCTCTTACTTATTGGTTCCAGCCAAGCTGGTTCTGGGAATTCTCCACTCTCCCCCCTCCCCTCCACTCATCCTAACCCTCAAAGGTAGCCAAAAGTTCCTTTCACAAGGATTCAGTAACACAAAACTCATAATATGAATCATTTTTATTTCTAAATTAATGGATATAGAAAAGAACCATATTTAAGAGCACAGAGGGACAAGAACATCACATTGATAAACTGTAACCCAGAGTTTTACCTAATCTCTGAGATTTAATAGTTTTGGCCTGGGAAGAGCTGTAGTATGCTAGTGAAGAACAGTTTGCTCCTCCCTTTCAGTGCTTTCCTTCACAACCCAATGTCTTTTTCCCTAATAGCTTTCCCCAGGCATAACTGATGGATTTTCACCAACATTTTCTGTCTCTCATAGTTGTGAAATTATGGCACCTGCTCAAAGATCCTGATGGCTAGTCTCTGTAGCTATACCTCCTAAAGATCACATCTTTTGATCACTGGTCTAGAAGGAGCCTTTACCTCAGCTGAATACAAAGGCCTTAGCACACAAGATGTTAGAACTGGCATAAATTTTAGAACACAGGATGTCAGGGCTAGGAGAGCCCTTAGAACCTAGAATGTCAGGATTGGGAGGACCCTTAAAACATAGGATGTCAGGGCTGGTAGGGCCCTTAGTTCACAGAATGTCAGGGCTAGGAGGGCCCTTAGAACACAGGGTGTCAGTGAGCTTTTTGTTTGTTTTTGGTTTGTTGTTGTTCTTTATAAAGAACTTGATAGTCATTTTTCATAGGTTCTCAAAGAAATCCTTATGGTGGCTGTGAGAATAAGGTTCTATTTTCAGTTTCATTGTGGATTATGGTGAATCACTACCCCTTACCTTCTCTCTAATAAGTGCCTGAACAATGCTCTGCTCTTCTCCATTTTCCACATCCATCCAGTGAGTAGTGGAAATCAAAGAGAAACCTGAGATTCTTTCCTTCCTTCCTTCCTTCCTTCCTTCCTTCCTTCCTTCCTTCCTTCCTTCCTTCCTTCCTTCCTTCCTTCCTTCCTTCCTTCCTTCATTCCTTTCTGTTTTTCTTTGTTTCTTTATTTTTCTTTCTTTTTTTCTTTTTTCCTTCCTTCCCTTCTTTCTTTCCTCTTTCCCTTCCTACCTTTACCCTCTCTCTTTCTCTTCCCCTCTCCCTCCCCTCTTTTTCCTGCCCTCCTTATTTGTTTCTCTCTTTGTTTCTCCCCTTTCCTTTCTGTCCTCTCCCTCCCTTTCCATTTCTCTCTTTTTCTCTACTTCTCTTCCTCTTTCCCTTTCTTTCCCCATCTCTCTCTCCCTTTCTTCCTCTCTTCTTCCCTCTTTTCTTCCTCCTCTTTACACACACACACACACACACACACACACACACACATACACACACACACTCACTCACTAACTCACTCACTCTATGGCTCTCCTTTTTCCATCTTCCATATTTCTTTAGGCCACCTGGGTCAAGTTATTCAATTGTATTCATGGAGATAGAGACTTTATTAGCCCTCATACATTTATAATAATGTAACATGCACTAACAAATTTTAACAAGACCTCATATTTCTTTAACATTGGTTACAAAAATATTTTCATTAATTTTCATCATTCTTATTTGTGAGCATACTTTAGGCAATATCATCATCATATAAAACTTTGCTTAAACTTTGGTTTTAAACTTAAACTGTGGGTCACAACCCCATGTGGGGTCTTGTCACTAAATGTGGGGGACATGAAAACTTTGGCCACAGTAAAAGGTTTCTGAATGCAAGGACCAAAAATTAATTAAAAATCAAATGTGCAAAGAATCTTGCTTGCCCATGTTGCACTGGGGACTTCACTGCAGCCTTGGTTCTAAACACACAAAACCTGGGCTTTGCATTGTTGATGCATACACACTGCCAGAAACACAGTGAACATGAGTTGTGTGAAAATTTCTTAGGCAAAAGGGGTCACAAGTGGAAAAATTTTAAAATCCTTGTTATAAAGGAGGGAACTGAGGCACAGGAGGGCTTAAGAGTCATATAGGTCACACAGATTATTGAATGATTGGATCTAGACTGAAACTTAGGTCTTGGATTCTTCAAGGATCCAGGGTTTCATCTCTCACATACTGCCTTATGTTAATTGTTTTCTCTTCTCTATATGCTTTTTTGTCAGCTATAAATCTTTAAGATGAAAATGTTTTTTTAATGCCCCTATGCATTGTGCCAGACTGGCATTAGGTGCTAGTTTCCATTCCTTTAACATCAGCTGAATGAATTTCACTTGTCTCTTCCTATCTAGAACTTCCTGACCCCTACTGAGAAGCTGGGATTCTGGATTGGACTTAGAAAGGTCAAAGAAGGGGTACATAAGTGGATTGATGGCACAAGTCTTGGATATACGTGAGTCTCAACCCAGGATATAGGCATCTGGGACCCTGACCCATCCTTAAAAGAGTTTGTCTAGGAAGGGAACCTCAGGTCTGTGGAGGATCCCCAATTCACTTGACCATTCAATTGATATTTATCAAGTTCTCACTAGATTTGGGGCTTTACACTGAATGCAGAAAAGGATACAGAGATAGGTAAGGCATGTTTCGTGTCCTCAAGAAGCAGTCTAGGTTATGTAATGTGTGCTTTTGTGTGTTTGTATATGCATATTCATATATGCATATGTATAAAATTAGATACCATTTCAATACAATTATACAATGCACATGTTCAGTGGTAATAAATTGAAAGCATCTTCTCCTCCACTGAGATTCATAATGTATGGTTTTAGAAGACATGATCCTGTGATCAAACTATATCTAGAGATCTGTGGTTGATTCTGAGTATTTTAAGAGATGCACAGAACCTGGCGTCCATTCAAAGAAGGGAAATGAAGACAATGAAATGTCTTGACACCTTCCCATAGAAGTATTGGTTGAATGAACTGGAGATGTCTCCAATTAAAAAAAAAAGACCCAGGCAGGACACAGTAGCTTTCTCCCACCTATTTTATATCTCATAATGTGGAAGAGAGACCTCAGAAGACATAATTAAGAGTAATGGGAAGCACTTTTATAAGAGGAAATGTGGACTTGTTGCAATGAGAAAAACAAAACAAAATAACACTTTTCTAACAATTCAAGTTCTCCCAAAGTAAAGTGACTTGCTTTGGGATGGGGTGAATTTAAATCCTCACTGGAGGGCTTAAAAATTAGTTGAAGCATGCTATTGAAGGAATTTGTGTCAATATAGCTGGACTACATGCTCTCTGAGGTTCTTTCTAACTTATGAGTAAATAATTATTAATTACCTTATAAAGGATATAGATAATTGAAGTACAATTGAAGCCTGAGGGAGAGATGCCTAAGGGCTGGAAGGAATAAAGAGGACTTCCTAAAAGAGGGAGCCTTTTTTTTTTTCTGGCATTCCTAAGTAGCTTAGATGTTACAACCACAATCTGTTGGGCTAGTCTAGAATTGAGTTGAGTCTAGTTTCATCTAGATCAACCAGAGAAGTTGATATCTAGAATCCCAATTGAGTGATGGGAATCTAACTTGTAATCCATGCCTTAGGACTGACTATAGCTTCTGTGTATATGTATGTGTGCTTGTCTCCTCATAGCAACTGGAATGAAGGAGAACCTAATGACAGCCAGGGGAGGGAAAACTGTGTCATGATGTTACATCATGGCAAATGGAATGACTTTACATGTGAACTATCCTCTGACAATTGGATCTGTGAGAAAAGGCAGACCTGTTGAGCTTCAGCAGTGGAAGAGACCAGGAGGTGGTTCACTGGCTGAGCTCTCTCCATCCACAACTCAGTCTTCATGGAACATCTGATGCCCAAATATGGGCTCTCAATAGACATTACCTTCTCAGACTTGTGCCCTCTGAACCATGGATTCCTACAATTAGACAGGGTTATGGAGTCAACAGGTATATATGGGAGACCAATAAAGTATTTTTGTCCTTTGTCAGAAGCTTTTCTCCTACTATACTGACTGGCCCTTACATTCTGCTGAGTTGGAGGATTGTCTGCGGAAGAGAAAACATCTCCTTCTAGTGGCTGATTCCCTTTTTCTTTCAAAGGCAACCCCAGCTGGACCTCTTGCTGGCTCAGGGTTTTCCAATGTTGGCCCAGACCCAAGGAAACTAAAAAATAGCCCCCTAATTCCTACCTTCACTATAGTACTTTCCTATGCTCCCTCAGGTCATGTTACTTAATTTATCATTGGAGAGACACAATCAATCAACAAATCAGCATGCATTCATCAACCATGTGCCCTATTATGTGCCAAGTATTGTGTTAGGTCCTGGGGATACAAAGACTAAAATTAGAACAATTTCTGCTTTCAAGGAGTTTACATTCACTAGGGACAGTGTGGAGAAGAGATACTTAGAGAAGTATAGACAAAAAATTCAAAGTAGCCAAGAAACATAATACCCTAGAACAAGAGCTAGAAGGGACCTCAGAGTTTATTGCATCCAATTGCCTCATTTTCAAATGGGGAAACTGAGGCTTGGGGCAGTTAAGGAACTCACAGAAAGTCAAAAAGTAAACATCAGAGGCCCCATTTGAAAATAAATCTTTTAACTCCAGGGCCATTTCTATTTCTGTTATATTGGAAGTGGGTAAGATAAATAAAAGTTTTAGGTAGGATGTATTACTTGAACATAAGCATTCTTGAAAGTAAAGCATTTTGTGATTCAAAGGTGAGGAGTGAGTGCATTCATGAATGATAGCCAGTGAAATAAAAAGGGGAGATGAAGGGTCATATGTAAGGAACAACCACAATCTGTTGAGACACTCTAGAATTGAGTTGAGTCTAGTTTCATCTAAACCAACCAGAGAAATTGATACATAGAATGATATGTAGAAACAACTGTAGAATTGATGAAGAGGAGGACATATGATGAGACCTGAAAAAGTGGTTGAAGTCTATGAAGGACTTTAACAGCCAGATAGAGAAATTGATATTTTATTCTAGAAGGGAAAGAAAGAAGCTGTTCTTTGAGGAGACAAGTGACATAGTCATATCTGTATTTATAAAAAGTCACTTTGGCAACTGTGGGCATGGATTGGCATGGAGAGAGACTTGAGATAGGAAGATCAATTTCAATGGTTCAGATGAACAGTGATAAGAGCCTGAAAACAGGTGGTGGTAGAATAATAGAGAGAAAATATATTAAGAGTAATGGCAACTGATTGGATATGTGAAAAGAGAGAAAATAAGGAATCAAAAATGCTGCTCAGTGTATGAACCCTGGATACTAGAAGAATGGCAGTGTCTTTAACAGAAACAAAGAAATTTAGGAGAGGGAGGCTGAAAGGAAAAATAATGAAATCTGTTTTTGACTTGTTGAGTTTAACATATTTGTGGATAATATCCAGCTGGACACAGATTCATAGAACATTTGAGCTGTGAGAGACCTTAGAACATAGAATGACAGATTTCAGACCTGTGATCATTGAAATGACCAGTCATGGCAACAGAGTTACAGCTGATGTCTTTTTACCGAGGAGTGACAGACTAGAGGTGATAAATGAGACATATATTTTCAGACATGGCTAGTAGAGTGTTTTATTTTTTGGAAGGAAAAGCTGAGATGGTAAAAGAGATGCAAAAAAGAAGGAAAATAGCATTAATAAAAATGTAAATACAAAAAGAAAATAAAAATAAGTTCAGAATTTTGTTACTACTATGTCAAATTTAAAATAGATTTAAATGCAAACATTAAAAAAACTTGCCATTTCATCTACAGTTTTCTGGTTTTGTTTTTGTTGAGTTCATAATACATTTTTTAAGGATTAAAAGAACTGGAATGTCATAGCTAGAATGAGATGTCAGAACCTTGAAATATGGGACCTATAATGACAGCCCCAAAGTACTGCAGAACATAAAATGTCAGAGTTGGGAAAAGGAAAAAAAAAACTCACGTTAGTAGTGCTCCATTGACAAAGCTCAGAAGTCAGTTAAACCAAATGTAATCATAAGAACCTCACAACAGTCACTCTCTAGTTAATGCTTCTGTCTCTAGATTTCCCTTGGGAGCACCAAACTTTGCTTTTGTCTAAGTCTCCACATAAATAAATACTCAAGCTATCAATACATAAAATGATGGACAGATTTTTATTTTTTGGCTTTTTTTTTCCTTAAGTGACTTGTTAAGTGACTTGCCCAGGGTCACACAGCCAGGAAGTGCTAAGTATCTGAGATTAGATTTGAACTCAGGTCCTCCTGACTTCAGGGCTAGTGCTCTATCCACTGTGCCACCTAGCTGCCCCAGGACAGATTTTTTATTTTTGACCTAAAAAAAAGGCAAGGACTCAAATCCAAAGCTATATAAAAACACTTCCTCTTCACTTTCTATTGGATATCTACCTCCCCCAGAGACTGATATTTCTGAACCAACTCCTTTTCCTCAGTGTCATTTCTCTCTTTTATAAAGTGAATGCCTAGTGGGAAGGAGTTCATAATAGAGGTGAGAGGGTAATTGAAGGTTTACTCATCCCAGTCACAGGATCTCAGAATTAGAAGGGTCCTCAAAGATTATAGAACATAGGAAAAGAGATAAATGAGCATATTTAGTCAATATCCTCCATTTTTTAAAATAAACGAAAATGATGAAGTTCAGAGAGTAAGTGACTTAGATACTCAAGGTTACATAAGTAAATATGTCCTCCAATTCCAAATCTAGTGTTCTTACTTCTCTTCCATGGCTATTTCCAATTCAACTAGCACTCATCTAATGTGAGTTAATATGTTTCTAACTTGGTAGCTAGATGGAACAGTGGATAGAGTACTGGACCTGGAGTCAGGAAGACTCAGAGGGATGAGTTCAAATCTGGTCTTATTTACTATGTGACCCTGGGGAAATAATTTAACTTTTTGCCTAAGTTCCTCAACTTTAAAATGCTGGAGAAGGAAACAGCAAACTACCCCAGTATCTTTGCCAAGAAAACCCCAAATGGGGTCATGAAGAATTGGACAGAACTGATCAACATGTTTGTAACTGTTAGCTCTGATACTACCTGCCTCTAGATTCCTATAGGAAAAAAAAACTTATTTACAAATTATCAGAGATGCTCTAGAAATATTAAAATATTTGCTCTAATGTGACTTTTGAATTACTTGCCTTGATAGATCAACTAGGGAGAAATCTTTGGGTATTCCCCACAGATTACACTCTGCTTATGCATAGCTATGTCTTTGTATCCTGCACGAGTTTTCACAAAAGAGTTTAGAACAGCTAATTGTGACAAGCTTTGAAAATGTGGAAATGGGTATATAATAGTAAAGCCAGGAGTAGGAGGAACTTGGTAAAGCCTATCGTGCTCTGCCCACAGAAATGCCCTTCCTGTATCCCCTCCCCCATATTAAACAATGATTAAAATGTAAGAAGACTGCAGTTTTCACATCCCCAAGTTCAAGACCTGCCTGCTCAATCAATCATATGTGGGTAGAAAAAGGAGAAAGAGCAACTTAAGTTCTTAGAAAACAATGATGACTCTACCTCATGCCAGAGGTTTTCTGGAACTTGCACTTAGTCTACGGAATACTTCCCTCACAATCAGGAGAGAGTCCTTTGCTAAAAAATTAGGGGATAGTAATGGCCCTAGTGAGAAGTCCTGGTGCTCTTCACTTGTCATTGCAAGGTGGGGGAAGATGGGGAGAGGATGAATCTACCTAGATTGAAGATTAAGGTAGACACAGTCCAGAAACCCTTATGCCTACCCTCACCTCCCACAACAGTCAGCTCTGGTTCATCCTACACTAATTTCCTGTGAACCTTCCCTTCAGGTCCCCACTTCATATCCCTGCTTCTCCCTCTCCAAGGTACCTCCCTCTTCATGATTCCCCCTAAATAACTTCACCTTAATCCTTCTCTCCCCACCCCAAATCTATCCCTTTTCCTCCTGACTAAGTCTGTTTGGGAAGCATAGTGGTCAAAGGGGTGGAAGAAGAAATGACAGGGTGTATGACAATTGATCTGTGGGGACAAACTTCTCCTTTTGAACACTGGGAAGGAACTTGCCTTCCTCTAGAGAGAATAGAACGGCAACACCATCTTGGTATAGTCAAATATTTATGATTTTCCCACTCCCAGACCATCCTCTAGCAACTCTCATAAAATCATAGGATTTGGGACTGGAGAGAACTTTAGGAATCATATAATCTAGCTCTATGGTTTTACATGTAAAATGATTTGAGTAAAGCAAAGATTTCACACTCATGGGATGATAACCTCTTAGGGTCACAGTTGTAGAGCTAAAAAAGACCTCAGAAGCTGTTAATTCCTCTAGATTTACCTAGTTGATTTCTAGTCTTGCTCCTGACTTGAATGAGTCAGAAGCATGAAAAAAGCAGAAAGGAACATCCTCACCATAGCTCTACACAGTTTTTTTTTCAGTTTTTATTCAGTTGAACTCCCAGCATGCTTTGCATATGACACAATAGGGCTGTAAAATAATTGTCTGACTATAACTTAAACATAAGTTTAGACTGAGGGACTCTGGATAGGAGCCCAGGAGTTTAAGGGATCATTCATCAAGTGGTAATTTTTTGAACATCTGTCAAGTTCCATACATTAAGAAGTCTCAACTGACACTGGAAAGAGAAAAACTGTCAAGTTAGTAAGCTGGTCATATTCAAATAGTTTTCAAGAGCTGAAGACTTTTGTCTCACACAGAGGACAATAGAAAGGTGCATGATGAAGGAAGTGTGAGCAGACAATAAAATATAACTAATGAGGAGCAAAGAGCTATGGGACAAAAAAAGCCCAAATAGACCAGTTAGGACCAATTAGAAGGCAGGGAAGATGCATAGATGACCAAAGTATTTCATTAGGGCCCTTCCAATGTGGAGAAAAAGAAAGGAACATTGTTGGAAACATGGAAGACACAAATGAGAATCACAGAGGATAGACAGGCATGGATGGGTTGAAGGGAACTCCCTAAATGATGAGATCACAGTTCTACCCATGGCAATATTGGGGAGTATTTAAGATGTGCAGGATTTGGTGGATCTTACTGAAAGTTTTCTGTAGAAGTTTATAACCATTAAGCCTCTTGATCATCCTTACAAGTTGAAAAAAATTGAAAAAAAAAAGCAAAGAGAAGAAAGAATGTGTGTGTGTGTGTGTGTGTGTGTGTGTGTGTGTGTGTGTGTGTGTGTGTATGTGTAAGGGGAGCAATCTGGCTTCAGACTTCTACTTGCTTTCCTCTGGATATTCACCTCCTGAAATGGAGCATTAGAACTGAACCCAACACTCCAGGTATTGTCTGGCTAGGGCAGTGTACAAAAGATTATCATCTCCTTTACTCTCGGCATTTTGCCTCTTTTTATGCAACTCAAAGTTGTGACAGATTTTTTTTTCTTATTTCCACATTTACTGTTGTGCAAGAAAAATCATATGACAGATTTGTTTTTGACTGCTAAGCCAAATTATTGACATATAATGACCTTGCAACCTCTGAGACCCAACTCTATTACCACTCTGAGGGATTCTGATCAACAAAAGTTCATTTCAAAATACAGACTTAAATATATAAGAGATTAAAGGGCTTCTCTAGTTAGCTGCACGACTGCCGGCGAATGATATCTGAAATTTCAAAGTTCTAAAAAGCCTTTGGGATTATAGTTAAAAGCTATTATATTCATCTTCCAAGAAAGAGGTTATACAACAGCTAACACCAGAAGATAGCAGCAGAAATGACAATTGTTGTCTAAAAATCTTAGGACATTCCCCTGTGCAGGGGAATATTGCATTGGAGCAGCATTGGAGGCTGAGAAAGGGACAAACCCTCGGAAGCATGAGTCACCCTGACAATACATGTATTGTCTGTTTCTCAATTTAGTGTATGTATGTTTGTGTGAGGGGGTGTTTTCACATATATTCTCCAGCAATACATTTTTTCCTGGCCACAAATGTTTTTGTCTTGGGGAAAAGATGTTGCTATTTAAATGTCATTTGCTTTATACTAGTATGTTTTCTGACTAATTGTTAAAGGGAATTCTCTGGTGGGACCTTCCTTCAAGTCCCAGCTACCTTCAACACAAGGCTTTTCCCCTTCCTTGTTAATGCTACTGCCTTCCCTGTGTGATTGTCTCCAATTTCTCCTCAATAGATATCTTGCTTATACATAATTGTTTGCAAGTTTTTTCTCCCATTAAGTCATTTGCTTCTTGAAAAAAGTGATTGTCCTTTTTTTTGCCTTTTTTATATCCTTAACATTTTGTAGTGCCTGAAACATCATAAGCACATAAAAATGTTCAATGACTTGACCTATTAAGTTGATGGGAGCTTATGAACTGTGGCTTTGAGTATATGGTCCAAAATATGCCTTAAATCTTGCATGTAGGTGCAAGAGGTTGCTGCAGATACATAAGCAAACTGTCCAGAGAACAGTAAGTAATGACTTCTCTGAGTTCACACAGATAGTAAAGAATAGAAATCATATTTACACTAATATCCCTGACTCCTATCTTTCTAAAAGCAAATTGTAGATTTTGATGTTTTGGTCAGCTTGCTGGCTTTTGAACCTTTACCATACTATTCTGTTCAACACAAATCAAAGAGAAACTATCTTAGGTGCCCTCAGTAGGGATGAGGTAATCTTATCTGAGAGGCGACAAGATCTTTCCCTAAAAAAACTGCATTGAAGGTAGAACATGGAGAAAAAAGGAAGATTTCTCCCACCTTAAGTAGGAAGAGATTGAAGAAGAGAGATGTACAGAGAGAGATAGATACACAGGAATAAAGACAGAGATACACAAAGAGAAAGATAAATGATAGAATTATAGATTTTGAGCTAGAAAAGAATTTGGAGTTTATCTAATGAAGCTGGAACTTGAACTCCACAGGTTCTTTGTTTCCAGGGTCAACATTCCTTCTACTGCCCAGTCCTGCTAATCAGAAAGCTTGCTCAGAATCTTTCGTGTGTTTCAGAAACTGGATTAAATCAGAATAATAGTATAGATATAAGATGGGGAAGATGTACTACATAATAGCCTATGTGAAGAAGATTAGTGATGGAGGCTGGTTTTATGGACTTTGTATCTCAACACTATGTATCTCAATAGTGTTATCTAGTGGTCAAAAAAGCTATCACAACTTTATGCTGAATGAAAAGATGCATAATAACAAGAGTGAGGGAAGTGATAGTTCTACTATACTTCTCCCTGATTGTCTTGGATTCAGTTCTGGCATCTAATATTGGAAAAGACTGAAACTCTAGAGAGCATCCAGAAGAAAGCAACAAAGATTAAGAGGTGATCGAAAAGAAAATACAAAGGTTTGTTTTGACTGGGAGCAGGCCTATTTCATCCTCTGAAAATAGAAGAAGGGGGGACAAGATGAGGAGGGACATAGAAAAAATTAAGGAGTAGAGGAAATGTGTGAAGAATGCTTTTTTTGCCAGACAAAGCTTTTTAGAAAATTCAGAGATAAGGATATTGACTAAGAGAAGTAGGATTGTTATGGATTTGGGAGCTGAGAAATCTTGAGTCTGCACTTTAAAGTGAAGCAGCAGAATATTCAACACCTAAACACACAGGTAAAGTAGAATAAAAGGCTTTTAATATTATAGTTGAAGTAATTAGTCCATTAACTTAATGGTCAAGCCAAAATTGATCACTTAAATGTCAATAGAACATAATATACTAGAACATTCCTATATTATTACATGTACAAAGATCTTCTGCTCTAGTCATTTTGCAATCATAAGTTGCAAAAATAGCTATAATTTATTATACTTTTATGTCATCCTTGAGATTTTTTTTACTCTAAAGCACCCCAAAAAAGAGCATTTCCATATGCATAGTAGAAAACAAAAAGAACACTTTATATGAAGCCATGAACTACTTGCTTTTTAAAAGTATAAAGAGGGACTGACACAAGCAAAGAACCTCTGACATTTCCCCCCACAAGAAAAATGCTAGAGAGTTTACTTCTGGGAGAGTAATAATGATATGTCATAGAAGGACTTGTAGAGATTTTAGATCTTGTGTAGACATTGGCAACTACCCAATCTGTTAGCCATGTGGAAGACAGCAGCTTCTTTGACTGGCTGTAGTTTTTTTTTTTTAATAGTATTTCATTTTCCCAAATACATGCAAAGATAGTTTTCAACATACTCACCTTTGAAAAACTTTTTGTGTTCCAAATTTTTCTCCCTTCCCTCCCCTCTCCTCTTTTCCAAGACTGCAAGCATTCTGATATGGTTAAACATATTCAGTTCTTCTAAACATATTTCCATATTTGTCATGCTATACAAAAAAAGATCAAAAGGGAAAGAAACACAAGAAAGGGGAAAAAATTAAGCAAACAAACAACAGAAAAGTAGAAATACTATGTTTTTATCCACATTCAGTTTCCATAGTCCTCTCTTTGAATGTGGATGATACTTTCCATCACAGAGTCTATTGAAACTGCCATAAATCACATCATTGTTGAAAAGAGGCTATAGTTTCAAGGCAACGACTAGAGATACCTCCCTCTGAGAACAACGTGTGGTCTAAAAACACGTCTCTGATCTTTGTTCTTTTTTTTTCTTAGATGAAGGAATGCAAAACTATGACTTTTTTGAATTTTATAAGGTTAGGGGAAAATCTTCCAGACTTTTGAGTCTCAAGAATTCTAGTCTATGCACAAAAAAGCCACAGAGAGGCAAGAAACAACTTTTTGGACCTTTCCCATCACTAGCTGAGAAGAAGAATCATCAGGCAGGAATGTTACATTTGTGTTTGAACTTGGCAGGATTACTGAAAATGTAGAAAATGAACTCACTCTCCCCAGAGACTAAGGTAGTATAAGAAAATGTGTATCCTCAAGGTATGGAAAAAATGTTTGTGCTTTTGTTCTTGCCATATTTCTCTAAGTATATGTCCTTTGGTAAAAGCTAATTGAAATTAAGTGGTTAAATGTAACTATCACTATTCATTCACTAGTAGCTAACATTAGGGGAATACAATCAATGTGGAGACTCAAAATGATGGCATTAAAAAAGACACACTCTAATCCCTCAAGGGGACTCCTGTAACCATGAATTTGGAATTTAACCATCAGGCTCTGGAATATTGGGCCAGAGCATACTTGATAAATACTACAATAAATAAAACATTAATTTTGAAAATATCCATCTTTATGCTTCTCTCAGAACTTTCTTCTGTTCTCTTCTAGGAATACCTAAAAATATTACAATAGCTCTCTTGGGGCTAGGGAAGATATTACTATTGTCACCTATCTCTTCAATTTAAAATAGAGAAAAAGAAAAAGAGGGAAAACCTAATAAATGTCTCTGCATCCAGCATATCTCTGTCAAAATTAGACAATATGCATTATCACAGTTCCATAGGAGACATGGCCATTCATTGCATTATACAAATTAAGCCTTTTAAATTTGTTCTTGTCACTACATTCATTTACCACAAATGTGGTCATTCATTCCCCAGGTGTCTAAGAGGTAATCTCAGGTACCCCTTTAAATTCTAATTCTGACTTTTATTTTTCAGCTTTTTCAAAAACCTCTAAGTTAGTAATTGTGTTTAGCTTGTGACTATTCCCTCTCTAGCATTTTCTTCCCTTTTCTACTCCTCTTCTTATGTCTTATTTAACTATCTCAGTATCCTTTGAAGACAACAAGGTTGTTTCTTCTCTCCAAATAGAATGCTATCACTATATTATTATGTAGCCCTTTGCAATTACTCAAATATATTTATCTTTCTAAGTTTCTCTAGATTCATGTTTCTATTTAAAAGTCCCTACTTAGCTCTGGTCTTTCCACCAAAAACATTTGGCGCTTTTCTATTTCATGAAAGGTGCACTTCTCATTTTCCTTCCCTGTAGAATTATATACAATTAGACAAAAATGCTGTTTTTGTGAGTTAATTTCAAAATCTTTAACTTTGATAAAGTTTTTTTTATTAAAGCTTTTTATTTGCAAAACATATGCATGGGTAATTTTTCATCTTTGACCCTTGCAAAGCTTTCTGTTACAAAATTTTCCCTCCTTCTCCCCACCCCCTCCCCTAGATGGCAGGAAGTCTAATACATGTTAATTATGTTAAAATACTTGACAAATTGCATATGTGTATACATATTCATACAGTTATCTTGCTATACAAGAAAAATTGGATCTATAAAAAAAAAAACCTGAGAAGGAAAACATAATGCAAGCAACCATCAATAGAGAGCATGAAAGTGTTATGTTGTGGTCCACATTTCATATTCCTCTCTCGGGGGGTATATGGCTTTCTTCACTGAACAATTGGAACTGGTTTGAAACATTTCATTGTTGAAGAGCGCCATGTCCATCAGAATTGATCATCATATAGTATTGTTGTTGCCATGTATAATGATATCCTGGTTCTGCTCATTTCACTTAGCATCAGTTCATGCAAGTCTCTCCAGGCCTCTCTGAAATCATCCTGCTGGTTGTTTCTTACAGAACAATAATATTCCATGACATTCATATACCACAATTTATTCAGCCATTCTCCAATTGATGGGCATTCACTCAATTTCCAGTTTCTAGCCACTACAAAAAGGGCTGCCACAAACATTTTTGCATATGTGGGTCCCTTTCCCTCCTTTAAGATCTCTTTGGGACATAGGCCCAATAGAAACACTGCTGGGTCAAAGGGTATGCACAGTTTGATAACTTTTTGAGTATAGTTCCAAATTGCTCTCCAGAATGGTTGGATCTGTTCACAGTTCCACCAACAATGTATCAGTGTTCCAGTTTTCCCACATCCCCACCAACATTCGTCATTGTCTTTTCCTGTAGTGACAGGTGTGTAGTGATAACTCAGAGTTGTCTTAATTTGCATTTCTCTGATCAATAGTGATTTGGAGCACCTTTTCATATGATTATAAATAGTTTTAATTTCATCATCTGAAAATTGTCTGTTCATATCCTTTGACTATTTATCGATTGGAGAATGGTTTGAATTCTTATAAATATGAGTCAATTCTCTATATATTTTAGAAATGAGGCCTTTATCAGAACCCTTAAATGTAAAGATGATTTCCCAATTTATTGCTTTCCTCCTAATACTGTTTGCATTAGTTTTGTTTGTACAAAAACTTTTTAACTTAATATAGTCAAAATTATCTATCTGGTATTAAATTAAGAGTTCCAGTTCTTCTTTGGACATAAATTTATTCCATCTCCACAGGTCTGAGAGGTAAACTACCCTATATTCCTCTAATTTGTTTATAATATTATTCTTTATGTCTAAATCATGAACCCATTTAGATCTTATCTTGGTATGTGGTTTTAGGAGTGGATCAAACCCTTATTTCTTCCACACTAGTTTCCAATTTTCCCAGCAGTTTTTGTCGAATAGTGAATACTTATCCCAAAAGCTGGGTCTTTGGGTTTATCAAACACTAAATTGTTATAGTTTATTGGCTACTTTGTCCTGTGATCCTATCCTATTTTACTGATTGACTACTCTATTTCTTAGCCAGTACCAAATGGTTTTGATGACCGCTGCTTTATAATATAGTTTTAGATCTGGTACAGCAAGGCCACCTTCATCAGCCTTTTTTTTTCATTAATTCCCTTGGAATTCTTGACCTTTTGTTCTTCCAAATGAACTTTGCTACTATTTTTTCTAGATCTGTAAAATAATTTCTTAGGAGTTTGATTGGTATGGCTCTAAATAAGTAAATTAGTTTGGGTAGTATTGTCATTTTTATTATATTCGCTCAGCATACCCATGAGCACTTGATTTTTTTCCAATTGACTAGGTTCAACTTGTTCATTTTTAATTCTAATTTGCCTTTCTGATATCATATAGATTAATTAATATAGCTAGAGCTTTATTTACCAATATGATTAGTCTTTCCAAAAAAAACCTATCTTTTAATTTTGTGTAACAGTTCCATATAATCTGTTTCTCTAATTTATACAATTTCAACTTTTTGTGACCTCCAGTCATTTGTCATTTTCCTTTTTTTGTATTGTTATTCAATCTGATAGTTATAAAGTTATAAAGTTATATATCAAGATTGTTTTAATTTGCATTTCTCTAATTTATAGAGCATTTTTATATGATCGTGTTTTAGGCCACTTGTCACTTTTATTTCTTTAAATTCATTTTTCATTTATATCTTCTTTGTATACTAAAAAGGAAAAAAATAACTTAATGGCTCTTCTATAATTTTTTAAGCATATATACTAATCTTTAACTTTGTTTTTTAAATAATCTCTAGGGATTTGGCAAATTAATTATTTATTATTTCCTTGTGTTTGTATTTATTAATATTTATTGTGTATTCATTGTTTAAAGTACTTATATACCAAATAATCCATGTCTTCCTTTTTCAAGGAATGCCTCAACTAACAGTCTTTTATTGAACATCCAGCCTTTTTCACCATTAAGTAGATTCATATTTGTTCAATATTTCATTTTGGTTTGTATCTTGAGCTGCTTTATTTTCTGAAATGATTTTTCTTTTCTACCTACAGTTTCTGTAGTGGGGGAGAGTACCAAAAAAATCTAGTTTTATTTGAATTTTCTACTTTTTTATATTTCAAGTTCTTTCTCCTGACTAGCTTCAGAGTCTGGTATTATCATTGAAATCCTGAAATTTAACCACTTGGAATTTGAAGCAAAGAATTTTTATTTTTGTTTTTCTAGAGGCGATCTCTGGTTTCTTTCAATTAGAATTTTGTTTTCTGTGTTCAGAAATTTTGAGCAGTCTTCCTGCATTCTTTTTTTTTTTTTTTGCATTATTGTGTTCAGGATTTGTTTTGTTTTATTTTTTGTTTTGTTTTTTACTTAAAATGTTCCTCCTAAAGATCTATGGTTTTTAAATTGCATCTGTACATCCTGCCTTTGAGATCTTTAACTTTTGTGGGTGTAGAGATAATTTATACTTTTAAAAAAAGCATTATTGCCTTTTGCTTTTTTCCCAGACTTTTCTTCATTTTAATGCATTTTCCCCCAAGTTGTAATTTTCTCTTTTGCTTCTTCAGGAAAATTTGCCACTATGAGTACAATTTTTATCTTCTCTGCTAATTATTTCTGCCAAAGAAACTTAAAGTTCTGACACTTATTCTCTTCTACATTTCTCTCTTTTTATATTGAATCATTCTGTAACATTTTGTTGTTCTGTATTTGAGTAATGGTTCAATTCCTTTGTATTATAACTTTTATTTAGAGATGTAATTCTTTGATATTTTAGTACTCATTCTTCATTTTAATTTTTGTGTTCTTTCTGTTGATCTATTTGCTTGCTCCCTATGGGATTTTTAATCAAATCTGCTTCCTCTTGAACTCTTTGTTGATTTTAGTTGTATATACGTTGATATGCATGTAAGTATGTATTTATGTATGTATGTATGTATATTCTTTGAGCTTACTTTCTGACTCCTCCATTGATGGGGACTATACATACTCCTACCTAGAATTAGATTGTGAAATTCTCTCAGCTTTCTACCATGTCAGTGCATTTACTTTTTATTGGATCAGTTCCCATCTTACATAGCTTCTGCAGGAAAGAACTAGCTCTAACTTAATTTCAGACCTCTTTCCTTCATGCTTATTGTAAATACTTATTGGACCCCTTCCACCATTCTGTCTCTCACTCTCTTTCTTCATTTGACTTGGCTGGATTGTCTTTCTCTACTTTTTGCAGAGTTGAGAAAGGGTAAAGGTCCACATTCTGGGCAGATTCTCTGCAGTCTCGTTTCTCAGATGCAAAGGCCATCCCAGGCAGAAGGAAGCCCAATTCTTCCCCACTTTGATTTCCATACCTTAAATAAAGGTGATGGAATGAAAGATAATAAGGTGGTAGGATTGTTACTAACAACAAAGATTTACTAAAATCTTTGCAGCAGAAGGTAAATCCTTAAATGAATTCTAAAACACAGTTCTGTGAATCAGTTTGTTAATTTTGCTTGAGATTGGAAGATGATGATGTAAGTTAAGTGTGTTAAGGATTAGTATTTTTTGTTGTTAATTTAAAGGGCTATTATTACTTTGTATCCCTTACTCTAAAATAGCATGGATCTTATCTTTGGAGTACAATTCCTCTTCATTAAAAAGAATTAGAGTGTTAGTGAGGATAAGAGAACATGTCCTCTGTCTAGTTGGTCATGTGATTTAGAATTCTCAAGCCCATTTCTCATAATACAATAATACTGCAGATGTTTCCTAGTTGTGTTATCATGAACAAATTACTTTATTGCTCTGTAACTCAGTTTACTCTCCTGTAAAATGGATATATTCTTGTGAGGAGCAAATGAGATATGTATAGACAGTGCTTTTCACACCATAAAGAGTCTTTTAAATGTTGTTGTCATTGTCGTCTATATATAGTCTACATCCTCTACTTAACTGTTGCATTAGGGCAAGGACTGAGTCTTCATTGAACTATATCTCCAGTCTTCTGTATAACAAGATCAGCTTAATAAATGTTTGATAAATGCAAACTATATTGTGTTTCTGTTTCCTGAAGCCACAGGTGCCTGACATCTGAAAAAATCCCAAATTTCTGAGTTTTTCTATCCAGAAAATGGGGGTAAAAATCAGAGGGAGAAAAAAAATGTCTGCTCCTTGAATGTGATGACTCCTAGGGTGATTGAGCTGATCCCAGAGGTACATTTAACTGCCCTGAAGAGCTGCTTTCTATCCTGATAGTCAGGGTTGGGATTCAGGGACCCTGAAAGCCTGAACAGACTCTAAGTGTCCCTCAAGAGTACCTTCACTTAATTGTGCAGCCCTTGGAAGCAAGGGGAACTAAAGAGGGAGGAGGAGAAGGCCCAGTTTTCCTCTCATGGCTCCCTGAGGCTTCTCTTGGAGGCTGGACTGCACTCCAGGAGCTGGCACTAGTGTCCTGGGGGAGCAAGGCCCCCCATGATCTGAGATACCCAGCCTGGGCAAAAAGAATCTTATAAAGAATAGGACATATACATGGGCTACTCTGTTCCCTCCAACCTTCTGCTTGGGGTTGACTTGTGGGGCAGGATGCTGTTATCTCATCTTGTTCTAGGACATTCTGGGATTCATATAAAGAAGTGTTGCTTTGGAGATGTGACAGCATATGGGATTGTCAGAGGGTCCATGCAATGAACAAGGATCCCAAGGTCCCTCAGGTGAGGTATTATTCCCCCCCACCATCCTAAGAAGAGATAATTTTCATCTTCAATTTCATCCCAATTGTCAGACACATTTTCACATTCTTCACAGGTGGGAAGAGCAGTCAGGGAATAAATAACATATGAGTGACAAATCAGAGAAGAGAAGGGAAATGAGAGAAAGGCAGAGTTTGTGCCAGGTTCAGAAAATGTGATTGAAGAGGAGAAAAAAAAGAGTATACTCTTTTTGGATCATGCCTTACTTGAAGAATTGGTTTCATTTTTAATTATCACTAAGAGTCCAAATTTAAAGCTTGTCACAATTGGGAAGGATTTAGCATACAAAGCTCAGATCTGAGAGGATCTTTAAGATCATGGAATATTAGAATTTGGAGTACTGTCAGAACATGAACTGTGAGATTTGGGAAAAACCTCTATGTATATTCCCAAAGAATGGCCAGAAGAACAAGGGTAGTCAGTATGCAGAGAGCTGAGAGACGGTTTAGCTTAAAGAAGAATTAGGGGAAGGCATGACAATATTTTCAAATATAATAAAGCCAGTGATGTGCAAGGGAGATTAACTTTATTCTGTTTGATCCCAGAGGGTAAAAGTAGGAGCACTGGGGAGAAGCTGCAGAGGTAGATTTCTGCTTACTATGAAAAAATTCATAAGGACCCAAAGTGACCTTCATTCTTCTGTGCCTGTTTTCTCATCTGTAAAATTAATGGGTTATACTAGATGGCCTCTAAGGTCTATGACCTATGATCTGAACTACTGGAGGTCTTCCTGTAAGTGTTCAATAGACACCTACTGGAGAAAATTCAGAAATGAATACCATTCAGGGCCCTGCTCTGACACATCCTGGCTGTGTGACCCTAGGGAAGTCATATCACTTAAGCTCTTAATGCCCCAGACAATTCTCTAAGACTCCTAAGTTTTAGAGCAAGAGACCCCCTATACTAGTAAAGAATATTTCTCTCTTCACAGTTCCCCATATTAATGAAATAATAAATCTGATCCTAAGCCCTTTCCCCATTCTGCTTAATTATATATGGTCTGACCTAAATCCCATCTAAAATCCATTACGGTTTCTCAGAAGGAAAAAGGAATCACGTGTTAGTGGCAAAGATATAGTAAGAACAGACATATTCCCAGGTTTGTGGGTGAGAGTGAGAACTCAGAGCAGCAGAGGTGGGGAAGAGATACTACAGAAAGGGAGTCAGGAGAACATAGTTTGGGGTGGAGGAAGGGGAAACAGTCTAACATCACTACTTGGAAATAGGTGGAGGATAAAGTTGTAAGAATAAAAATCAATGGAGACAAGGATTAGGGACAGATGGCACAAAGGACAGAATGCTAACAAGAAACTGAAGTAAAACAGCTAAGACAGGAAGCAGCTAATGCCCATGGTAGGAGTGATAAGGAACTTGTAGCCATAGAGGAGAAGGCTGGGAGTTAGTGAGTTATGATGGGAGAAGCTGTGGATCCGGAGTCTTAGAAACTGAATTCAGGTCTCAGCTCATGTCCCTGCTCCTATTTGGACTTTAGACAAGTCCCTCTCATTTTCCAGAGATCAGTTTCTTCTTATGTAAAATGAAAGGCTTGGACTAGATGACCTTGGAGATTTCTTCCAGGTTTAAATTAATAACCCTTTGGCTAGTTAAGATTCCCTTTTGGGTAAACGGGGCCCTTTAGAAGTCTGAACAATCTTTGTAAGGGAAGGAGCTTCAGGATTTTCAAACGTAAGGAGCCACAGAGGAGAAGGTCAGGAGGGGAAAGGTGTGGGAGCTTTCTTGTTTCATGTTTTCTATGCCAATTGGGCCAAATTCATAGAATGGGAGATACAGATCCTCAGTTCTCCTAGGAGCCAGGGCACCTTTCAGGGCAGTGGAAGGTAGATGAAGAGACTAGCAGAGGAAAAGGTCAAGTGATACGATAGATCTCAGACAGTCTAAGGAATGCTGGTAAGTAAAGGTTTACAGGCTTCTTCATTCCATCCAGGGCACCCTGGATCCAGCCCTCTTTTCAGCAATGCCTTTTCAGGAGGAAAGCTTCTCCATTACTGGCCAAAATTCATTAATCATCCATTTAATGGCTATGTGATTGTGAGTAGCAATTCCTATCACTTTCATGAAGCTCAGTTAACTTTAGCTGTAAAATAAGGGTGATAATCCTTGTACTAGCACCCTCAGAGAGTGTCTTGTAAATTATGAAATACTTTAGATATGTGAGTTATTTTCATTATTACTTGGTTTCCTATTATCCCCTCTTCCTGACAACTGTCACCATATCTGGACATTCTGACTCCAGAGCCCACCCCACCTTTCCCTTCATTCTCAATCACAAGAATGCTGCTTCTCCAGGTATGATTTAATAATACTGACACTAATATAGCACTACTAACAGTACAAACATTACATACATTATCACCACAAAAATTCAAAGGAGGATTATATTTCAGGCATTATTACTTCTATTTTAGCAATCAGATAAATTAAGCTTTGAAAACTTGATTTGTCCAGGGCTATCAGCTGGTAATAGTTGCAAAATCTGAATCCAGATCAATCAGTCAGTTCAGAAACATTATTTACTAATTGCATATTAGGGGAAAGGAAATATATAAATTGGAATTTACAGGATGAATAAGAATCTAAGAGTTTTAGAATATGGGAAAGCAGTTCAAAAAACAATATGAAGGCAGGAAATTGTGGGTCATAAAGAGGGACCAGTACAGAGTTCAGGTTGATCAGTTCATGGATTTTGTATGGCAAAGAATAAAATTAGATCAATGGCAAAGATAAGGGGGTACAAGATGATGGAAAGGCTCAAATATCAGGATGATATATTTGAACTTTAAGGGAATAATAAGAAATTAGAAGAAACTATTATTAAAAAAATGATCATCTTTTTGTGTATCTATGTGGTCATCTATTTATGCAAAAGGAGAATACGTGAAAGTATAATAGAGGGAAGAGAGAGTGTAGGTGGAAAGAGACCTATCAGGAGGCCAGGACAAGAGATTATGGACAATGTATTCTATTCAGAGAGAAGGGGAGAGATACTGGAGACGCTGCCAAAGTAGCATTTCCAGGATTTGGTGACTGAACAGATAAGAGTGATGGGATAACTCTTATATTTAAAACAAACTGGGGCAAAAGGTACTGCCATAGAAAGAACAATGAAGATGGAAGGAACAGTTTAGGGGGGAAGGAAGGAAGGAAAAAAAGCATTTATTAAACTATGCCAGTCAGCATAGTAAACACAAACCAAAAAAAAAGTTATCCCTATTATCTCTAGGTCTTCAAGGAGCCTACATTCTAATGGGGGGAGAAGGGGAAGATGTCTTCTAGGCAGCTGGAGAGGTGGGTCTGTAACTCAAAAGAAGACATGTCAGGGCTGCAGAGCAAAATGAACATATCATTAGATAGTGTGGGATGATGAAGTGCACATTTAAATTAATACAGTTATAGTTTTCTTCATTTCAAGAAGAATGATCTAAAACTCTGTGAAAGTCATCCATCTTATTTTGTATCCCCCACTGGAGAAGAGTGGTTAGATTTCTTTGACTTGATTTTAGAGGGAGCAATCAGGAGAAATGAGAGGAATTTAGTCAGATTTTTAGAACAGATGAAAATTTGACTTGGGAGAAAATAATTCTCTCACTGCAAGGCCCTTATGCCAATGGAATGAAAAATTTTATACAAGTCCCATTGAAAAGTACAATTTGGATTATAGGATGGACCAATCATTAAGTAATAAAGGCAGTAGATGAGCAGAGTTCTTATGAATACCAGCTGACACAACTGAATGATGAATCCAGTCCTCTAGTCCTGCACTCTCCTCACTCTCCTCATTTAGATCTCATATGGAAAGGAATTATAATATCTGGAACTCCAGTCATCATATGGTGAGGCAGGAGGGACAATTATTTAGAGGACCAACAGAATGGTGCTAGGTACATGACCATGGGTCTAACTATAGTAAGAAACATATGGTGCTAGGGAAATCTCAGGGGAGGGAGAGAGGTAGAGAAAGATGAAGTAGATTTGCCTTGGAGAAAAGAATATTTTATAAGATCAAGACTGGATGGAGTATTTTGATTCCCATTTGCTTTTATATACACTTTTCTTCCCTTTATTCTCATCCCCACACCTCAGATTAACCCCTGTGATGGGAGCAGAACTATTATATTCATATCCATCTTTTTATATTTTCAAATTTTTACAGTGAGAACTATCCTTAATTGGAATGTCCTGCCTGAAGTAGGAGTGAGCTCTTTGCCAATGGAAGTCTTCAAATAGAGGCTGGATAGAGAATAGTTGGGGATGTGCTTGAGTGAACTGATGCTCTCTGTAGTGGCTAGACTAGATACCTTTTGAAGTCTATTCCAACTCTCAGAGTTTTTGATTCAATGACAACTTTATTTTTCTCATGCCCAAATCTGGAATAGCCTCCATGCTGAGGTCAAATCGTACTATAGTGCCTGAGTTCATCCTCATTGGTTTCTCCACATTCCCCCATCTTCAGGTAATGTTCTTTGTGATACTTTTGTTGATGTATTTGTTCACACTGCTGGGCAACCTTCTCATCATGATGACAATCCGGAGTGAGCGAAGCCTCCACACACCCATGTATTTCTTCCTATGTACACTCTCTATTTCAGAAATTTTCTATACTTTTGCTATCATCCCTCGCATGCTCACTGACCTGGTTTCCAATCACCATGCCATATCCTTCCTGGGTTGTGCCAACCAGATGTTCTTCTCCTTTACATTTGGATTCACCCACTCTTTCCTGCTCACAGTCATGGGCTATGATCGTTATGTGGCCATCTGCTACCCTTTGCGCTATAATGTGATCATGAACCCACAGGGATGTGCCTGGCTAGTGGTCTCCTCATGGCTTGGTGGTGTGGTAATGGGATTGATGGTTACACTTTCCATTTTTCACTTGACTTTCTGTGGGCCCAATAAGATTCACCATTTCTTCTGCCATGTACCTCCTTTGCTGAAGCTAGCCTGTGGTGATACCTCAGTGGTGGCCATGGGAGTAGGGATGGTCTGTATCACAGTCCTATTGGGCTGCTTCCTGTTCATCCTCCTCTCCTATGCCTTTATTGTGGCCACCATCTTAAAAATTCCTTCAGCTGAGGGTCGTCACAAAGCCTTCTCTACCTGTGCCTCTCATCTCACTGTAGTAGTTGTGCACTATGGCTTTGCCTCTGTCATTTATCTTAAACCCAAGGCCCCAGAATCCCTTGAAGGAGACACTCTGATGGGCATTACCTACACAGCTCTCACTCCCTTTTTGAGCCCTATAATCTTCAGTCTGAGGAACAAAGAACTGAAGAATGCCCTGAAGAAAGTCTTTTTTAGTAGCCAGTATTCCTTAAGACTTTGATAAGTAGATTACTAGATTTTTAGGAACTAGCATTATTTAATTTTCTTTTGAGATGTTATGCAATGGAATGGTCCTTAGATGAATGGATGAACAAATGAATGAATGGCCTTTTTTCTCTCAAGCCACATGAGTCACAATACTAGTCTTTATATTATAAATTAACTTTTCAAGGCACTTTAAATATTATATTATTTAATTTTCACAACTACCTGTTTTTGAAGTAGGCATTATTATTATCCTTATTTTAAATGTAAGGAAACAGGCTAAGTAATTGCCCAGGTCACATAACTAGCAGGTATCTAAGATTTTGAACTCAAGACTTTCTCATTCTTAATCCAACATTATCTAATATGACACCTAAGTTTCTGAATCAAGGCTGTATCTTCCCTCATAGTTTTATGATATCTCTGAGAGGTTGGGATAGCTTTCTAATTTCATCAATGCAAACCTACATTTATATTTGTTATATATAATGTTATCTACCAGATAACAGTATTTCCCAAATCACTTGTATCATTTAGCCACTTAATATCAATTAGCATTTTTTTCTTTTTTTAAAAAATAAAGCTTTTTATTTGCAAAACATATACATGGGTAATTTTTCATCATTGACCCTTGCAAAGGTTTCTGTTACAAATTTTGCTTCCCCCCCACCTCCTCCCCCAGATGGCAGGAAGTCTACTACATGTTAATTATGTTAAAATACTTGACAAATCGAATATATGTATACATATTTATCTTTCCGAACAAGAAAAATTGGATCTATAAGAAAAACAAATCTGAGAAGGAAAACGTAATGCAAGCAAACAACAATAGAAAGCATGAAAATGCTATGTTGTGGTCCACCCTCAGATCCCACAGGCCTCTCCCTGGGTGTATATGGCTTTCTTCATCACTGAACAACTGGAACTGGTTTGAAATATCTCATTGCTGAAGAGAACCATGTCCATTAGAACTGATCATCATATAGTCTTGTTGTTGTCATGTATAATGATCTCCTGGTTCTGCTCATTTCACTCAGCATCAGTTCATGCAAGTCTCTCCAGGCCTCTCTGAAATTATTCTGCTGGTTGTTTCTTACAGAATAATAATATTCCATGACATTCATATGCCATAGTTTATTTAGCCATTCTCCAATTGATGGGCATACATTCATTTTCCAGTTTCTAGCCACTACAAAGAGGGCTGCCACAAACATTTTTGCACATGTGGGTCTGTTTCCTTCCTTTAAGATCTCTTTGGGATGTAGGCCCAATAGAAATGCTGCTGGGTCAAAGGGTATGCACAGTTTGATAACTTTTTGAGCATAGTTCCAAATTGCTCTCCAGAATGGTTGGATCCATTCACAGTTCCACCAACAATGTATCCATGTCCCAGTTTTCCGACATCCCCTCCAACATTTGTCATTATCTTTTCCTGGCATCTTAGCCAATCTGATAGGTGTGTAGTGGTATCTCAGAGTTGTCTTAACTTGCATTTCTCTGATCAATAGTGATTTGGAGCACCTTTTCATATGACTATAAATAGTATTAATTTCATCCTCTGAAAATTGTCTGTTCATATCCTTTGATTATTTATCGATTGGAGAATGGCTTGAATTCTTATAAATATGAGACAATTCTCTATATATTTTAGAAATGAGGCCTTTTTCAGAACCCTTAAATGTAAAGATGATTTCCCAATTTATTGCTTCCCTTCTAATCTTGTCTGCATTAGTTTTGTTTGTACAAAACCTTTTTAACTTAATATAATCAAAATTATCTATCCGGTGTTCAATTAAGAGTTCCAGTTCTTCTTTGGACACAAATTCCTTCCTTCTCCACAGGTCTGAGAAATAAACTATCCTATATTCTTCTAATTTGCTTATTTGTTTATAATATCACTCTTTATGTCTAAATCATGAACCCATTTAGATCTTATCTCGGTATGTGGTGTTAGGTGAGGGTCAAGACCTAATTTTTTCTATATTAGTTTCCAATTTTCCCAGTAGTTTTTGTCAAATAGTGAGTTCCTTTCCCAGAAGCTGGGGTCTTTGGGTTTATCAAACACTAAGTTGCTATAGTTATTGCCTAGTTTCTTCTGTGATCCTATCCTATTTCACTGATTGATTACTGTATTTCTTAGCCTGTACCAAATGGTTTTGATGACCACTGCTTTATAATATAGTTTTAGATCTTGTACAGCAAGGCCACCTTCATCATATCAATTAGCTTTTTAAAAGGATATTTCCTACAATAATTTAACAAGAACTGAAGTAGATAAGTACAAATCATCAAAATTGGGCATACTCCCCTCCATCCCACATATGTTTCTCGGAATATTGGGATCAGACTTAAAGGAGTTGATACAAAGCATTTGCCCCTCCAAGTTCATTTCCAAGTATTTTCAATAATCAGAGTCATTCCCTTAAGTGGAAAGCATAGCATCAATTTACCAGTAGGCTGCTTCCCAGAAGATCCTCAAAGATGTGCTAGTAGATCATGGTAAACTGACCACATACTCTGGCATGGATTCTCCTCTGCTAGCTTTCCATTTTGATTTTTCAAAGCCCACAAGATCATGGCTGTCTGTAACATCAATTCACCTAAAACCAAGAAATAATAACCAGAGGACCATATTCATAGACATTAAGTTGGCTCTGGATGAAAAGGTTCAAGGCCATTTCTATCCAGTCTTATATTCTATCATTACAACACAGTCAGGCAGAAAAAAGAAAAATGTCCTGGCCATTCAGTGCCTTTTAGAAATCGTTCTTAATTACATCTCATAAGCTAATTAAAAGTTTGTCTTTTCAGCCACTTGGAAAAAGTTACATAATGCTTCAGCATGCTCCAAAGTACATGTGGAGCCTGTGCAAGGCATGCATTTTGGCAAGCTTATAAGGGCTGGACTTTGTCAGTTTCCCATTGAATAGAAAAAAAATATTTGCTAAGTGCCTACTATGTGCAAGGCTCTAGAATAGGCACTAGGGATTAAAAAAGAAGAAAGAACAAGTTAGTTCTACCTATCAACATATGCTCTAATCTCACCATTGTTTCAATCCTTGAGATCAAAGTCTAAGTGACATTAAATTGTTTGATCAATTTCCTCCTTTGTCCATTCAGAATATATGAATTCTCTGGGAATCTTTGTGCTTTTGTGACTGTTCATTTATAAAAATAGTTTATCATGAATGATTTAACAATGTTTTCTGATTCTTAGTGCCTTTTTGACCTTCTGCATTTTTATGTTCCTGATTCTCAGTTTTCTCATCTGTTAAAACAAGGACATTGAATAATTAAATTATATTCAAGGTCTCTTCCCATATCAAGTTCTATGATATTCTGAGATGGAAAGAATTTTGAAATCTGGAACAGCTGTGATTCCAAAGACACATACACTCTTCTAGCCATGTAGAGAAAGTAGGAAAAAACTAATCACATCACTGTCATGCTTTACAAAGCACCAATCTATTGAAAGTGCTAGTGTTGTTATCCCATTACACAGTTGAAGAAACTGAAGATCAGAGAAATATAAAACTCAGCTTCAACTCGATCTTTTTGACTCCATCCCCAACATGCTTCCTTACATCATTATGCTTCTCTCTTACTGAATGGAGAATGCAGAATTCTTAGGAATCAAAGCAGAAGAGTTCTAGATTGGGAAGTATTGAGTTTCAAGTATTTGCCTTAAAGAGATATCCATGAAAAAAA
Source organism: Myrmecobius fasciatus (assembly GCA_023553655.1). Taxonomy (NCBI): domain Eukaryota; kingdom Metazoa; phylum Chordata; class Mammalia; order Dasyuromorphia; family Myrmecobiidae; genus Myrmecobius; species Myrmecobius fasciatus. The sequence goes on from JAJPUD010003462.1 coordinate 137,573, forward strand.
AATCTGAAGACTTTTATCTTAAGCTGAATGAAAGTGGTATTTTTGCCAGCTGCGCTTTCATTGTCACTTTGATTTAAATTTAAAATTACTCTGTTAAATGATATGATAATAATAATGATGGTCATGTATTCTATGGAACTTTACTATGTCTCTTTTTATAATAATAACTTTTTATTTTTAAAAATACGTGCAAAGATAGCTTTCAACATTCACTCTTGCAAAATATTGTGTTCCAAATTTTCTCTCCTTCTTTCCCCCTCAGACAGCAAGTAATCCAATATAGGTTAAACATATTTTCACATTTATCATGCCACACAAGAAAAATCAGATCAAAAGGGAAAAATGAGAAAGAAAAAAAAACAAGCAAGCAAACAACAACAACAACAACAAATGTGAAAATACACATTCAATACCCATAGTCCTCTCTCTGGATGAGGATGTCTCTTTTCATCACAAGACTATTGGAATTGGCCTGAATCCCTTCAGTGTTGAAAAGAGTCAAGTCCATGACATTTATCATCACATAATCCTGTTGTTGCTGTGTATAGATGTTCTTTTAGTACCCACAGATGGTATCCATTCGGTTTTTCGTTCTTTGCCACTACAAAAACAGTTGCTACAAACATTTTTTTCACATGTGAGCTCTTTTTGGTTTTGTGATCTCTTTGGGATACATATGCAGTAGAGATACTGCTGGACCAAAAGTTATGCACAGTATGCACAGAGTTCCAAATTGCCCTCTAGAATGGTTGGATCAGTTCACAACTCCACCAAAATAGATGAGTGTCCCAGTTTTCCCACATCCCCTCTAACATTTATCATTATCTTTTTCTGCCATATTAGCCATTATGAGAGGTATGAAGTGGTGCCTCAGGGTTGTCTTAATTTGCATTTCTTAAATATATTGAGAACTGAATCAAATTTGTAAAAATACAAGCCATTTTCCAGTTGATAAATAATCAAAATATATGAAAAGGCAGTTTTTAGACAAAGAAATTGAAGCTATCTATATTCATATAAAATGGTCTAATCATTATTGAGCAGAGAAATGCAAATTAAAACAAATTTGAGTTGTCACCTCACACCTATCAATTTGACTAATATGACAAAAAATTAAAGTGTTGGATGTTGGCGTGGATATAGGAAATCAGGGACAGTAATGCACTGTTAGTGGAGTTCTTACCTGATTCAACCATTCTGGAAAGCAATTTGGAACTATTCATAAATGGCTACAAACTGGGCATACCCTTTGATCTAGCAATACCACTGCTACATCTATATCTCAAGGGCTTCAAAACAGTCAGGAAGGGAGAGGGAGAAGGAGTGGAAAAAGGAGAGGGAGAGAGAGAAAGAGAAGAAGAGGGACAGGGACAGGGACAGGGAGAGGGAGAGAGAGAAGAGGAGAGGGAAAAGAGGAAAGGGAAGGAGGGAAGGAAGGAAGGAGAGGGGGAGAGAGAAGAGGAGAGGGAAAAGAGGAAAGGGAAGGAGGGAAGGAAGGAAGGAGAGGGAGAGGGAGAGAGAGAGAGAAAGAGAGAGAGAGAGAAAGAGAGAGAGGATTTATTTATTTATTTATTTTTTAAAAAAATTATTTTATTTGCAAAACATATGTATGGGTAATTCTTCAACATTAACCCTTACATAGCTTTCTGTTACAGATTTTTTCCCCCAACTCCCCACCCCTTCCCTAGATGGCAGGATATCCACTACATGTAATTATGTTAAAATACTTGGCAAATCGAATATATGTATACATATCTCCAAACTTATTGTTGTGCAAGAAAAATCATATCTACACAAAAGACATATCAGATAAAGGAAACACAATGTAAGCAAACATTAATCAAGAGTATGAGAATGTTATGTTGTGGTCCACATTTCACATCCCTCTCTCTGGGTCTATATGGCTTTCTTCAGTGAACAATTGGAAGTGGTTTGAAACATTTCATTGTTGAATAGAGCCATGTCCATCAGAATTGATCGTCATATAGTATTATTGTTGTCGTGTATAATGATCTCCTGTTCTGCTCATTTCACTCAGCATCAGTTCATGCAAGTCTCTCCAGGCCTCTCTGAAATCGTCCTGCTAGTCATTTCTTACAGAACAATAATATTCCATAATATTCATATACCATAATTTATTCAGCCATTCTCCAATTGAAGGGCATCTATTCAGTTTCCAGTTTCTAGCCACTACAAAAAGGGCTGTCACAAACATTCTTGCAGATGTGGGGCCCTTTCTTTCCTTTATGATTTTTTTTGGATATAAGCCCAATAGAAATGCTACTGGGTCAAAGGGTATGCACAATTTGATAATTTTTTGAGCATAGCTCCAAATTGCTCTCCAGAATGGCTGTATCCATTCACAGCTCCACCAACAATGCATCAATGTCCCAGCCTCCCCACATCCCCTCCAACATTCATCATTAACTTTTCCTGTCATTTTAGCCAATTTGACAGGTGTGTAGTGGTTGTCTTGATTTGCATTTCTCTGATCAATAGTGATTTGGAGCACCTTTTCATATGACTACAAATAGTTTTAATTTCATCCTCTGAAAATTGTCTGTTCATATCCTTTGATTATTTATCGATTGGAGAATGGCTTGGATTTTTATAAATATGAGACAATTCTCTATATATTTTAGAGATGAGACCTTTATCAGAACCCTTAAATGTAAAGATGATTTCCCAATTTATTGCTTCCCTCCTAATCTTGACTGCATTGATTTTGTTTGTACAAAAACTTTTTAACTTAATATAGTCAAAGTTATCTATCTGGTTTTCAATTAAGAGTTCCAGTTCTTCTTTGGACCTAAATTTATTCCATCTCCATAGGTCTGAGAGGTAAACTATATTACATTAGAGAGGATTTATTTTTTTTTAAATTTTATTTTATTTGCATAACAGATGTGTGGGTAATTCTTCAACATTAACCCTTATATAGTTTTCTGTTACAAATTTTCCCCCCAATTCCCCACCCCTCCCCTAGATGGAAGGATGAAAGGATTTATTTTTGTAAAAATCTTTGTAGTAGCTCCTTTTGTGGTGGCTGAGAATTGGAAATCTAAGGGATACCCATCAATTATGGAATGTCTACACAAGCTATAGCATATGATTTTAATGGAATTATTGGATTATAAGAAAGGATAATTATGCAGATTTCAGAAAAATCTATCAAGACTTATATGAACTGATGAATAGTGAAGTGAACAGAATTAGAATATTGTACACAGTAAGAACAATATTGTTTGATTAGGAACTATGAATGATTTAACTATTCTCAGCAATACAATGATCCAAGACTATCTCAAAGGACAAATGATGAAACATACTATCCACCTCCAGAGAAAGAATAGATATTGATTGAATACAGATGAAAGCATACTATTTTCACTTTCTTTCTTTCACTTTTTTTATATGAATCTTTAACAAAATGACTAATATGGAAATGTACTTGATTGCACATTTATAATGTATATCTTATTACTTACCATCTCAGGGAGGGGAGAGGGAAAAGGGGATGGGAGGGATGGAATCTGGATTTCAACATTTTAAATTCCACTGTGTCTAGATTGCATGGGGTTTAGGAAAAGAACCAGAACCTAGATGGATTATTGAGAAAGACATCCCTTTGAAGAAAAGCGTTGACAAAATCAAAATTTAGCTTTGATAATTGAATTATAGAACTAGACATAAGGACTGTAAGCCTGTAGAACATAGACCATAGAATGTCTGATCTAAAAATCTTTTTGGAACATAAAATGGAGTTTTTCAGAGCTGCCAGGATCTTAGGGACCATCTAGTCCATCTCCATTATTTCATAGATAAGAGAATTAAAGTTGAGATTTGATATGACTTTACCTAATATCACAGAATTATAGAATCATAAAATGAAGAGGGAACCCATTCACTTCAACCTTGAAAACCATCTGCTCTTCCCATTATCACCAGCAAATGGTGCTCTAACTAGTCTAAATCTTTTTTTTTCCTCCAAGATCTTAATGGAACACAGATGTCAAGTCATTTGAAACCATTTCTTAAGGTAAAAGGTCAATGAATCTCAAATTTAGCTCTTACAAGATCATAGATTTAGAGATGAAATACACTTTAAAAGCTATCCAGTTCAGCATAACCCATCACATTTGCAAAGGAGGAAACTGATACTCATTAGTGTAAATGATTTGCCCAAAGTAACCCAAGTAGTAAGCATTTGGCTTTACTGTAATGGAAACTGTGATCTGACTAGAAGAGAGCTGAACTATCACCTCAAAACAAAAATTTTTTTTTAAATACCATACCTCTCTTATTTCAACCTTATGCCATATTAGGGATTATCTAGGGTACTGTTTTTGACTGCTGTGTTATACTGGTTTATATAGAGCATATAACCCATTTAAATTCCAAGATGTTCTTAGGACTTCTTACCTAACCATATCTAAAGAACTTTTGAAGGTTGATGTTTTGAATCTCAGTAAAGAACTCTACATTTGTTCTTATAATTTTTATTTTACTACGATTGCAAGGTAATAGTTTTAGATCTGAAAAGATCTCAGAGATCATCTGGTCCAATCTCCTCATTTTTCAGATAAGGATATTAAGACCTAGATGGGTTGGATGATTTGCATAAGGTAAGAAATGGAGATAGTGAACATCAGAGGCAGGATCTGGCCCAGATTCTTAGCCTGCTCTAATTTTAAAAATTAAATGAAAAAAATTTTTAGATACTGCTTATTTTTTTTCCATGTTGGGAACTAGATCTAACTTTATGTAATCTACAATTTTGACAAGTTGCCTTTTCTATTTTCACATGGATCATTCATTCAGTTGATTATCACAAAGCCAGGAACAGATTCCCGAGTCCTTAGATACCTCCTTCCAAGGCAAAATTGATTCAATAATGATCATCCTTGTATTTGGCCATTCAACTGAATCTGAATACATTTACTTATTTTATCATCAAGTTTTCAATTTTCCATCCTTCCCACAAAGATAACATAGAGACTTAGTTAAACATTTTGCTAAAATCAACTGCCCTTATTTTCCTTAAAATTACCTTGTAATTTGGTAGTCCAGGGATGGAGCCAAGATGGTGTAATAAAGTCAAAAATCTGCTTGAGCTCTTACAGTTTCCCTTGAAAATTTCAGGAAACTAAGCCTCTGAATAGAGTCTAATAGAATGAAACTACTCTCCAGCACAAGATAGACTGAAAAAATTTAAGAAAAGTCGATCTCACTGGGGTGAAAAAGGTATTCATTCCAGGTCAGATAGACTCTGGGAAAATTGATGAGAGGGTCTTAACTACAGCAAATCAGCAAGTAATATACTCAGTTCTGGCTCAGTAGAGGAGCATATCAGGGGCACCGCCCCCCCTTCCCCCCAGTATGGGCTCAGAAGGCAAACCTTGGAAAATCAGGCTATTTCCTGGAAAGAGCAGCCAAGTTACCTCCTACAAACACAAGAGGCCTCTGTGCTCAAAACTAGGGCTCAGAGCTGCACAGGAAGCTTGGAACATCACCTCTTTCATTCCAGGAGCAGAGTTTCACCTTAAAAGTTAAAAAAAAAAGAAATACCAAAAGAAAACGAAAGAAAATGAGTAAGTAACAGAATAGAACTGTGATCATAGAAAGCTACTATGATGGCAGGGTAGAAAACATCAACTCAGATGAGGATAAAATGTCTGCAGAAGAAATCTCAAAGAATGATATAAATTGGTTTCAAACCCAAAGAGGCTTCTTGGAAATGCTCATAAAAGACTTTAAAAGGCAAATCAGATAGTACTATCTACTTAAAACCATCAGCAAGCATCATATGTAATGGAGTCAAACTAGAACCATTCCCAATAAGATCAGGAGTGAAACAAGGCTGCCCACTGTCACCATTATTATTTAATATTGTATTAGAAATGTTAGCTTTAGCAATAAGAGAAGAAAAAGAGATAAAAGGAATCAGAGTAGGTAATGAGGAAACCAAATTATCACTCTTTGCAGATGACATGATGATATACTTAGAGAACTCTAGGGGGGCGGAGCCAAGATAGCGGAGTGAAAAGGTGACTTTCTGCCTCTCCTCGGATCTTCTCTCAAATCAACAATAAAATAAGCCTCTGAACTGATCTTCAAGTCAACGAACTCAGAAATATTTGGGCACAGCTCTCTGGATAACTTCATATCAGGTTAGTCGGACTCTGACAGAGAGATAAATAGACGACAACTGTGCAGGCTGGAAGTGAGAGTGGGACTCAGCTCTGCTCATCGTGGAAGAAATTCCAAACTCCAAACTCCAAATTCCAAACACCTGGAGTTTATCTGAGGCACTTGGGACACTCTGCCCTGATTGGGGGCAGGTGTTCTGGCAGACTTGCCTTGTTTAAGGAGTAATTCGGACTTAGTCCTAGCCCCCACCGGCCCAGCACCTTAAGTCAACTCGCCGAAGTGCCCCAGGGCAAAGCTTTTTGCAGCCGCCGTTTTTTTTTCCCCTACCTTAAAGAGAACTCTAGAAACTTGACTAAAAAATTACTAGAAACAATTCACAACTTTAGCAAAGTTGCAGGATTCAAAATAAATCCACATAAATCATCAGCATTTTTATACAATACCAATAAAGTTCAGCAGCAAGAGATACAAAAAGAAATTCCATTCAAAATAACTGTTGATAGTATAAAATATTTGGGAATCTATCTGCCAAGGAAAATACAGGAACTATACGAACTAAACTACAAAACACTTTCCACACAAATAAAATCAGACCTAGTCAATTGGAAAAACATAAAATGCTCATGGGTAGACCGAGTGAATATAATAAAAATGACAATACTACCCAAACTAATTTACTTATTTAGTGCCATACCAATCAAACTCCCAAGAAATTATTTTACAGATCTAGAAAAAATAGTAGCAAAATTCATTTGGAAGAACAAAAGGTCAAGAGTTTCAAGGGAATTAATGAAAAAAAAAAGGCTGATGATGGTGGATTTGCTGTACCAGACCTAAAACTATATTATAAAACAGTGGTCATCAAAATCATTTGGTACTGGCTAAGAAATAGAGTAGTTGATCAGTGGCATAGGACAGAATCACAGGACAAACTAGGCAATAACTATAGCAACTTAGTGTTTGATAAACCCAAAGACCCCAGCTTCTGGGATAAGTATTCACTATTTGACAAAAACTTCTGGGAAAATTGGAAACTAGTGTGTAAGAAATTAGGGCTTGACCCACATCTAACACCACATACCAAGATAAGATCTAAATGGGTTCATGATTTGGATATAAAGAGTGATATTATAAGTAAATTAGAGGAAAGTAGTATAGTTTACCTCTCAGACCTATGGAGATGGAATAAATTTGTGTCCAAAGAAGAATTGGAACTCTTAATTGAACACCAGATAGATAACTTTGACTATATTAAGTTAAAAAGTTTTTGTACAAACAAAACCAATGCAGTCAAGATTAGGCGGGAAGCAATAAATTGGGAAATAATCTTCACATTTAAGGGTTCTGATAAAGGTCTCATCTCTAAAATATGTAGAGAATTGTCTCATATTTATAAGAATTCAAGCCATTCTCCAATCGATAAATGGTCAAAGGATATGAACAGACAATTTTCAGAGGTTGAAATTAAAACTATTTGTAATCATATGAAAAGGTGCTCCAATCACTATTAATCAGAGAAATGTAAAGTAAGACAACCCTGATGTACCAGTACACACCTGTCAGATTGACTAAAATGACAGGAAAAGATAATGACGAATGTTGGAGGGGATGTGGGAAGGTTGGGACACTGATGCATTGTTGGTGGAACTGTGAATGGATCCAACCATTCTGGAGAGCAATTTGGAACTATGCTTAAAAAGTTATCAAACTGTGCATACCCTTTGACCCAGTAGCATTCCTATTGGGCTTATATCCCAAAGAAATCATAAAGGAAGGAAAGGGCCCCACATATGCAAGAATGTTTGTGACAGCGCTTTTTGTAGTGGCTAGAAACTGGAAACTGAATGGATGCCCATCAATTGGAGAATGGCTGAATAAATTATGGTATATGAATATTATGGAATATTATTCTTCTATAAGAAACGACCAGCAGGACGATTTCAGAGAGTCCTGGAGAGACTTGCATGAATTGATGCTGAGTGAAATGAGGAGAACCAGGAGATCATTATACACGGCAACAACAGTACTATATGATGATCAATTCTGATGGACATGGCTCTCTTCAACAATGATATGTTTCAAACCACTTGCAATTGTTCACTGAAGAAAGCCATATAGACCCAGAGAGAGGGATGTGAAATGTGGACCACAACATAACATTTCCTTGCTCTTGATTGATGTTTGCTTGCATTGTGTTTCCTTTATCTGATTTTTCTTTCTTGTAGATATGATTTTTCTTGTACAACAATAAGTGTGGAAATATGTATGCATATATTTGATTTGTCAAGTATTTTAACATAATTACCATGTAGTGGATATCCTGCCATCTAAGGGAGGGGTGGGGAGTGGGGGAGAAAATTTGTAACAGAAAGATTTGTAAGGGTTAATGTTGAAGAATTACCCATACATATGTTTTGCAAATTAAAAAAAAAAGAATATTGAAGAAGGTTGAAAAAAATGCTGACCTTAGGATCAGAATCCTGGGTATACTATTTAGTAGCTATGTGGTTTGAGCATCAGTTTCTTTGTCTGTAAAATGAAGTAATTGGAATGGATGTCCTCCATAGTTTTTTTCTCAATTTAGTTTTAAAGACATTCCAAAAACTGAACTTGTCAATATTTTATCACCAAAAGGGAAATTAGTTATCAAGTAAGAAAAGTGACTGATTTCATTTGTCTTTCTTCCTTCTCACTTCAATGGAGAAAAATGTGACGAACAGCAAAATAGTCAAATAGATACATATGAGTCAGGGTAAAAGAGAAGCTTCATTAATCACCAAGCTGGATAAACATCCCTTGGATTATTATGCTACTGAAACACTCAGAAGCCAAATTTCAGTGCTTAACTTCTACTTTTGAAAAAGACATTCTGTGTTTTACATATCCCATGTGATCATGATATTGGGCGTTTTGGTATATACAATTTTATTTGTTAAAGGGAAGGGTTCTATTTGAAAGGAAAAGAAAGGGTATTTTGAGAAATGTGATTTACAAATGGAAAGCATCAATAAAAATGTATCTTAATAAAAAAAAGGCAAATCAGAGAGGTAAAAGAAAAAAATGAGAAAAGAAATGAAAAGTACACATGAGAGAGTCAACAGTTTGGAAAAGGAAGGAAAAAAATTATCTGATGAAAACAACTACTTAAACCATAGAATAACCAAATGGAAAAAGAGATACAAAAGATAACTGAAGAAAATAACACATTAAAAACAAGAACAGGATAAATGGAAGCTAATGACTTTGTGAGACAGCAAAATTCAGTCAAACAAACTAAATAAATGAAAAAATGAAAGAAAATGAGAAATACTTCATTGGCAAAACAGGTGATTTGGAAAATAGATCCAAAAGAAACAATTTTAAAATTATTGACGTACCTGAGGGCCATGATCAAAAAAGATCCTGGATAGCATTCTACAAGAGGTCATTAAGGAAAACTGTCCCAATATTCTAGAAACAGGGGGAAAATACTCATTGAAATACATCAATTGCCTCGGGAAAGAGATCCCACAAAAGAACCTCAAAGAACATTGTTGTGAAACTCCAAAACTATAATCTCAAGGTAAAAATACTACAAGTTGCCAGGCAAAAACAATTCAAATATCAAGGAGCAACAATCAGGATTACCCAGGATCTGGCAACTTCTACAATAAAGGATAAGAGGGCCTAGAATATCATATTTTGGAAGACAAAGCACCTGGGGTTACAATCAAGAATTAATTACCCAGTGAGATTCAGCAATTCCTTTCAGATGGAGCTTCAATGAAGTAAGAGACTTTTAATCATTTCTATTGAAAAAGCAGAACTAAGCAGAAAATTTAATCTACAAGCACTGGATTCAAGAGTGGCATAAAAAAGTAAACAGGGGAAATATATATATTTAAAGGTTAAACTGTTTATATCCCTAGATAAAGAAAACAATATCTTTAACTCTTGAGAACTGTATTTGTCATTGGGGCAAACAGAAGGGGGCATCATATAGACTGAAAGTGTGGTTGTGAATGAACTCTGATGTGATAATATTAAAGAAAAAGACATTAGGTGGTAGAAAAAAGATTTGTACTGGAAAAAAAGGAAAGGGGAGGTAAAATGCAAAAATTAGCTCACACAAACAGGCACAAAAACATATTACAATCGAGGAAAAGAAGGGAGGGGGATGAGTACTATCTGAAGCTTTATCTCATCAGTTTTAGCTCTAAGAGGGAATGACTTAATCATTCAGTTTGGTACAGAAATTTATCTAACCCTATAAAAAAGTAGGAGGAGAAAGAGGAAAAGAAAAGGGAAGGACAGGATAGAAGGGAGAGCAGAAACACTAAGGAAAAAGATAAGAGAAGAGGGGAGGGTTGATAGAAGATAGGGTAGTGGGTGGAGTGGGTAAAAAAATATGACTAGAGACATGGTGGAAAGAGGGAACAAAAGTATATACAGGGGAAAAATAAGATGGAGGGAACTACAGAACTAGTAATCATAACTGTGAATGTGAATGGGATGAACTCTCCCATAAAATGGAAACAAATAGCAGAGTGGATTAAAAAACAGAATCCTACATTGTGTTGTTTAGAAGAAACACATTTGATACAAAGATACACATAGAGAGCAAAGGTAAAATGGTGGAACAGAATTTATTATGTTTAAGCTTAAGTTAAAAAAAAGCAGGGGTAACAATTCTGATCTCAGATAAAGCAAAAGTAAAAATAGACTTATTAAAAGGGATAAGGAAGAAAAGAACATCTTGATAAAAAGTACAGTAAGTAATGAAGTAGTAATGATATTAAATGTGTATGCACTGAATGGTAGAGCAGGCAAATTCCAAGAGATTTTGCCAGTTACAGGAAGAAATAGACAGCAAGACTGTTCTAGTGGGGGACCTCAACCTTCTCCTCAGAATCAGGCAAATCTAACCACAAAATAAACAAGAAAGAAACCAGGGAAATTAATAGGATCCTAGAAAACCTAGATATGATAGACCTTTGGATACAATTGAAAAGGGATAGAAAGAAATAATACCTTTTTATTGGAAGTCCATGGCATCTACACAAAAAGTGACCATCTATTAGACCATAAAAACCTCACAATTGAATGCAAAAAGGCAGAAATAGTAAATGCTTTCTTTTCAGACCACAAAGAAATGAAAATCATATTCAATTAATGGCCAGGGAAAGATAAACTAAAAACCAATTGGAAATTAAATAATCTAATTCTAAAGAATGAGTGGATCAAACAACAAAGCAAGCATAGAAAATATTTATAATTTCATCCAAGAAAATGACAATAATGAGACAACATACCAAAACCTATGGGATGTAGCAAAGCAGTTCTTAGGGGAAATAGTTACATAAATAAAATAGAGGAAAAGGAGATCAATAAATTGGGCATACAACTAAAAAAGCTAGAAAAAAAAAGAAACTGAAAACCCCCAATTAAATGCCAAATTATAAATTTTGAAAGTCAAAGGAAAGATTAATAAAGTAGAAAGCAAGAAAATTATTGAACTAATAAACAAAGCTGAGTTGATTTTATGAAAAAAAGTAACAAAATAGATAAACCTTTGGTTAATTTGATCAGAAATAGAGAAGAAAAAACCAAATATTCAGTATCAAAAATGAAAGGGGTGAACTTACCACCAATGAAAAAGAAATTAAAGAAATAATTAGGAACTATTTTGCCCAACTCTTTGACAGCAAGTCTGACAATGAAATAGATGAATATTTACAAAAATATAAATTGCTTAGGTTAACAGAAGAGGAGATGAAATACATAAATAGTCCCATTTTAGAAAAAGAAATTGAACAAGTCATTAATAAATTCCCTAAGAAAAAATCTCCAGGCTAGATGGATTCACAAGTGAATTCTACCAAATATTTAAAGAACAATTAATTCCAAAATTATGTAAACTATTTGGAAAAATAGGTGAAGAACAAGTACTTCCAAATTCCTTCTAAGACACAAATACAGTACTGATACCTAAATGAGGAAGGCCAAAAGAGAGAAAGAAAATTACAGACCTATCTCCCTAATGAATATTGATGTGAACATTTTTTATAAAATATTAGCAAAGAGATTATAGCAGTTTATCAGCAGGAAAATACACTATGACCAAGTGGGATTTATGCCAAAAAATGCAGGGCTGGTTCAATATTAAGAAAACAATTACTGCAATTGACCATATCAATAGCAAAGTCAATAGAAACATTTGATAATCTCAATAGATGCAGAAAATTGTTTTTTGACAAAATATAGCACTCATTCCTATTAAAAACACTAGAGAGCTTTTCTTAAAATAATAAGCAGTATCTATCTAAAATCTACAGCAAGCATTATTTGTAATGAAGAGAAGCTGGACACATTCTCAATAAGCTCAAAAGTGAAACAAGGAGGCCCATTATCACCACTATTATTCATCATTGAACTAGAAATGTTGGCCTTAGCAATAAGAAAATAGAAAGAAATTAAAGGAATTATAATAGTCATTGAGGAAATAAAACTATCACTCTTTGCCAATGATATGATAGTATACTTAAAGAATCCTTAAAAAAACATCCAAAAATCTACTGGAAATAAGTCACAGCTTTAGCAAAGTAGTAGGATATAAAAAAAACCCCACACAAATCATCAGCATTTCTATATATTACTGGCAAAGCCCATCAGCAAGAAATAGAAAGACAAATTCCATTACTGTAGGCAAAATAAATACTTAGGAGTCTACCTGCCAAGACAAAATCAAGACTTATATGAACACAATTTCAAAACACTTCTCATACAAATAAAGTCAGATCTAAACAATTGGAAAAATATCAATTACACATGGCAAGGCTGAGCTAATGTAATAAAAATTATAATTCTGCCAAAATTGTTCTACTTATTCAGTACCATATCAAACTGCTAAAACATTATTTTATAGAACTAGAAAAAGTAATAAAAAATTCATCTGGAAGAACAAAAGATCAAGAATATTAAGGTAATTAATGAAAAAAAATTTCAAAGGATAGTGGCTTAGCATACCAAACCTAAATATATATATTATAAAGCAGTGGTCATTAAAATAATTTGGTATTGGCTAAGAAATAGAGTGTTGGATCAGTGGAATAGATTAGATACACATGACACAATAAGCAAGGCCTATAATAATATAGTGTTTGATAAACCCCCAAACTCCATTTTCTATAATAAGAACTCAATATTTGACAAAAATTGCTGGGAAAACTGGAACAGAATATGTCAGAAACTTGGGATAGACCTACACCTCACATCCCATACCAAAATAAGATCAAAATGGATTCATGATTTGGGCATAAACGAGGATACTGCAAACAAATTAGAACAAGAGTTAATTTACCTATCATATCTTTAGAGAAGGGAAAAATTTTGCCCCCAAAAGAACTTGGGAACATTATGAAAGGCCAAATGAAGAACTTTGATTACATTAAATCAAAAAGTTTTTGCACAAACAAAACCAACAGAAGCAAGATTAAAAGGGAAGTATAAAGTTCTGAAAAAATCTATACCTTCAATATTTATGATAAAGGTCTCATTTCTCAAATATGTAAAGAACTGTGCCAAATTTATAAGAAGGCAAGTCATTCCCCAATTGATAAATGGTCAAAGGATATGAACAGCATTTTTCAGATGACAAAATAAAGCCATTTATAGTTATATGAAAAAAATCTCTAAATCTCTATTGATTAGATAAATTCAAATTAAAACAACTCTGAGGTATCATCTCACACCTCTCAGACTGGCTAAGATGACATCAAAAGATAATGATAAATGTTGGAGGGGATGTGGGAAAACTGGGACATTAATGCATTGTTGGTGGAGTTGTGAAATGATTTAACCATTCTGGAGAGCAATATGGAACTATGCCCAAAGGGCTGTAAAAGTGTGCCTACCTTTTCACCTAGCAGTTCCATTACTGGGTCTGTATCCCAAGGAAATCATAAAGGAGGGAAAAGGACCCACATGTGCAAAAATGTTTGTAGCACATTGTGGGTCTCAAAGAATTGGAAAAGGAGTAGATGCTCATCAATTGGGGAATGGCTGAAAAAGTTGTGGTATATGAAGGTAATGTAATATTTTTCTTTTAAAAATAATAAATAAGCTGATTATAGAAAGGCATGAAAAGATTTACATGAATTAATGCTGAGTGAAACAAGCAGAACCAGTAATGCATTGTGCACAGTAACAGCAAGAATGTGTGATGATCAACTATGAAAGGCTTGTTTCTTTTAAGTAGTTCACTGATTGAAAGCAATACCAATAGAGTTTGGACAGAAAGTGCCATCTGCATCTAGAAAAATAACTAAGGACATTGAATATCAATCAACACATGTTTTGTTTACTTCTTTTTTCTGTTTTTTTTTAAATCTCTTCCATGATTTTTTCCTTTTGCTCTGATTTTTCTCTCCCACCATGATTCATAAAGCAATGTGTATTAAAAATAAATAAAATTTCTACAATAAAAATTACTTTGCATTTACTTTTCAGATACTTATATGTATACTTCTTGGCTCCCTTAATAGATCATAAGCTCCCTGAGATCAAGAATTAATTTGTATCAGTCTTTTTAACATCAGTACACAGCAAGATATTTGACATATAGAGGTCCTCAATAAATGTCTCTAGATTAATTGATGGATTGTTTGACTGAGGCCTGGAGCAGAATTTTTCTTCTGCAGCACAATACCCATGTGATTTCAAGTACGTCACCTAACCTCTCTGGACCTCAATTTATCATCTATAAATAGGTTTTAGAACAAATAAACTCTAAGATCCTTGGATGCCCCAAAATAAAGTATGTGTAAAAGGAAAGATGTCAATGGAGGATAGACTATTGGATTTGGGATTTTAGAATTCTGGGTTCAAATTCTGTTTCTGATACTTATTAGTTGTTTTTCCTCTGACATTTACTATCTGTGAAACTCTCTATGGACAAATAACTTACTCTCTCTGAGATTTGCTGAAACAGCAATTTTCACATGTACCCTGGCAAAACATGTATCAAGTAACCTTTCAAACCTAATTCACTGAAAACATTCCATGCTTGGCATGTTGTGAAAGAAAACACAATCCCCCAGAAAATAAAAATATGAAAAAAGATAAAGTGAAAAACAGTACACTTTGATATGCTCTATTATACTCTAATAATTATATAATTATATATTAATATAAATTATAATAATATACTCTATTACTTCTTTCTCTGGAGATAGCATTTTTCATCATGAATCTTTTGGAATTGTGGGACTATGGCTTTCAAATCAACATCAGGTATAAATTAAAAGAATAGAATTAATCTTAGCCTGTGACATTCTGATTCAATTTTTGGACTTCTCTTATCTAGGTGTGTGCTTAATATCCCTGGCTATGAACCAGAGTTGTTAGCATTCCATTATTCTGGAGAAACTTTTTTACTGTACCTTACTATAAAAGGTAGGGACTTACCAGATAGTGTTGAAAAGCTAAGGTCCAACAGAGAGAAGCTGGGCAGCCACAAGAGATGTGCAGATATCTAACAGAGACTATTTATAATAGAGATGATGTACAGTAAATACTAGAAAGAAAATTTTGTGACTTGGGATGCAAAAGAAGCCTTTGGTCTGTTTCTTAGTATCCATAAGCAAAAAGGAATAGAACTTTAGACATTTTGCTGAATGTGGAAAGACAACATCAAAGTTTGGCAATCAAAGAAACTGTGAAAGTTTTGAAAGAATGGATCATATTAGATAATCTAATTGGTTCTTATCCATGAAGGAAGCACTAAGTGGGACAGTCTGGAAATAGAGAACAAATTGGTCATGAACAGATGATATAGAGAGGTTCAAAGATCAAAGAAAGTTCAAAAAGAGCAAAAACCAAAACCAAACCAAAAACCCCCCCAAATCAACCAAAAAACCCAATCCAAAATAAAAACAATTGAAATACAAAATACCATCTTATGTGTGACCCAGGAAATGGAAAGGATAGACCAAGAATTGAGAGAGGTGATGTTTAAGGCTATTTACTCTGAGCTTTCTCTTCTCCCCTTTCTTCTCTCCCATCTCTCTGACATAATCTCCCACTGTAGCCTCTTTTACTCCAAGCCTTAAACAAGTGCAATATCTACATGGATCTATCTTTCTGTCTCTCCCATTTTCTCAGCATGTAGCCCTTACTTGTATCCCTTTACTTTCTCTAATATTGATCTCTCCTCATCTCTTGATTCATATTCTTCTGCCTACTAAACCAGATGCCAATCAGGAGGATGAGAGAAACTCCCTAGATCATTATATCTTTTTTGGCTATTATTCTATCTCCTCCCTTTATGATTCAAATAATTTGAAAAAGCTGACAATATTGAATGACTTCATTTCACTGACATCCACAACTTAAAGCTTAAACAAAATATTATTTTTAAAAATGATCACCCAAATACTACCAATATTTGTGTATATTTTTGGCAAAGTAAAGTGAATGGCAGTGGATCCAGAGAGAACTAAAAAAAACCTTATATAATATTAAACTGTATATAGCACTCATCACTTCAAATATCTATATAAAGATCTTGCCAAAAAGAAGGAAAAAGTATTGATAATCTCAGAATACATGGTGACTAGGCTAATAATTTAAAGATATATTTCTTGAATAAACAACTTTACCAACAATAGAAAGACAAACAAGTATCTATCAGTGGATTTGTTGAATATAGCTGAGAGTTATCTCTAGATGGAGGCTATGAAATGGTCAAAATTCAAAAGTGGAATCCATAGGTCCTCCATGAGTGACATCCACAATATGATCACGCAGGCAACAATACCTTAACAAAGATGGTTTGAGCAGATAATCATATCAAGTCAATTTGTTTATAGAAACAAAAGGGGTTTGTGATAGTTCTTCAGGATCAGTTCATCAACACAGTTGACTGTTTTTACAAACATAAGTCATTTTACTGGTCAAGGCCCAAAGTGCTAGAAATAGAGGTTATCACCCAAACATACTCTTCATTTCTGAGCTTAGCTTTTTGTTAAACTGCAAAATGCAATTTTATCTATGGTAAATAGTATTTATTTATAAATGAAGTTGATGAACTGCTCATCCAACTGTATGTCATAGTCTGAGTACTATAATTTTTTATCCATTTTATTTTTTTCCAATGCAAATAATTCATATTCATGAGGTTCTATGGAAAATAACAATTTGACATTTATAAGCAATTTACAAAACATGTTTCACACATTATTTAATTATAACAATATGGTATTTCCAGTGTTATTAATGATGGGGTTGACCAATGGATTGGCAGTAACAAACATATCCTAAGTCAGGGATCAGTAAAGATAGAAGAATGGCAACCCTTTCAGAGAGTGAAAATTGACTCACTCCATATCTATCAACTACTTTTTGTTTCATCAAAGTAATAAATTATTTTGGGGGGATCTATTCCAAAGTCTTACAGTTTTTGAGGGAAGAAAATGCTTAAGAAGACCTTATTTATAGCATTCTTCAATTCCTTGTTCCTCAGACTAAAGATGATAGGGCTCAAGAAGGGAGTAAGGATAGTATAGGTGATACCCATCAAGGTGTCTCCTTCAAACGATTCTGGGGCCTTGGGCTTTAGATAGATAACAGAAGCAAAGCCATAGTGTACCACAACCACAGTGAGGTGAGAAGCACAGGTAGAAAAGGCCTTTTGTCGTCCTTCAGCTGAAGGAATTCTCAAGATGGTGGCCACAATGAAAGCATAGGAAATAAGGATAAGGAGGAAGCAGCCTAATAGGGCTGTGATACAGACAATTCCCACTCCCATAGCCACACTCCAAATATCCCCACAGGCAAGCTTCACTAAGGGAGGTACATGGCAGGCAAAATGGTGGATTTCATTGGGCCCACAAAAATTCAAGTGGAAAATGGCAAGTGTAACAACCAGCCCCATTATCATACCACCAAACCATGAGGAGGCCACCAACCAGGTACAACCCTGTGGGTTCATGAGCACATTGTAGCGCAGAGGATGGCAGATAGCCACATAGCGATCATAACCCATGACTGTGAGCAGGAAAGAGTGAGTGAATCCAAATGTGAAGGAGAAGAACATTTGGTTGGCACACCCCAGGAAGGAGATGACATGTTGAGTAGATAGAAGGTCTGTGAGTAGTCGTGGGATGATGGCAAAAGTGTAGAAGATTTCTGAGATTGAAAGTGCACATAAGAAGAAGTACATAGGTGTGTGGAGATTCCGCTCACTCCAGATGGTCTGCATGATGAGAAGATTGCCCAGCAGTGTGAACAAATACATTAGCAGAAAGAGCACAAAGAACATCAACTGAAGCCTAGGGAATGTGGAAAAACCAATCAGGATGAACTCAGACACTGTGGTGTAGTTTGAACGCAGCATGGAGACTATTCCAGAAATGAATATGAAAAAAGCAAAATTATTATAAAATTATGGATTCTGAAAATTCCAAGGCATCAAATCTGGCTACAACCCAAGATATGGATCCCCTCTACCATATCCCTAGGAAATAATCATTCAATCTCCAAATGAAAACTTCAGTGGTCGGGATCCTATTTCCATGTGAAGCAGTTCTTTACATCTTTGAGCATTTTATTATTAGGAACTATTTTCCTCAGGCAAAATCTATTTCTGTGTAACAACCTGTTATTGAGAGTTGTTTTCTGGGACTAAGCAAAGCAAATCTAATTCCCTATATAAATAAAAACTCTAAATCACTTTGCAAATCATAAAATAGTATATGAATATTAGGGATGGCGATGATGGTGATGGAGGTGGTGATGATAACGTTGATGGTGATGATGATGGTGGTGGTTATGATGATGATACTTTGATCATTTTTTTCTGAACATTTCTGAATGTTTTCCCTTCTCTATTCCACCTTTTGAGCTCCTTATATTGCTTTAAGTGCTAAGATACCATCTTATACTACATGCCTTATTCAATCCCTTATAATTCCAGTGCCTACTTTCTGCTAATTACTTCCTTTTTACTGTGTATATAACTAGATTAATTCATAATTGTTTTCATGCTAGTCCATTAGATTTTAAATTCCTTGGAGGCAGGGACTGTCTTTTGCCTCTTTGTGTATACCCAGTGCCTGTCACAGTGCCTGGTATCTAATAATTACTTAATGAATGTTTATTGACTGATTGATGGCAGTTTTACTAAAATTTGGATGCAATTTCTCTTCTCTGGGTTTAATATTCTTGTTTCCTTAACAGTTCTTCCATGACAAGATTTCTAGAGCCTTTATCATATAAAATGCTTTAATTGGCCTCATGAATACTTTTTGTCTATCCCTGAATAAATTTAGATGGGGAGGGTCCTGTTCTCAGCTGGGGAATGGTAGTGTCTTCTAAGAAATCTAGTGCAACACTATTTTTATCAAGGAGGACTCCCAGATCTTTCAAGGGATATAATACTCTAGAAATACTTTATTCCCCCAAATTAAGATTCAGCATTGTCACTTGCTAGCTGTGGTGTTGGGCAGACAAAAGAGAAAGGCAAGATGTATTATTATTTTCTTGTTTCTCAAAAAAGTCTTGGATCTAATTATGTGTGTAAAGGAAGCCTTTTTAAGAAAGTCTACTACCTTTTTGCATAGCTCTGAGGGTTGAGAAATTTTTCTTTTCCTTGAGCCAAAAGCTACTCTTTGTATCTTTTATTCGTTGTTCTTAATTCTGCTTTCTCAGAACAGAAAAGAACAAAGCTATTTTTTCCACATGATGACTTTTAAATTATGTGAAATGTGTTCCTTTCATTCAATTATATTTCCTGGTAGTGATAGAACAAGAAATGTGATTGCTAAGACACTATCAATGTTTTTTTTTTTTGTTTGTTTGTTTTTTGTTTTGTTTTGTTTTGTTTTGTTTTTTTTGCTGAGGCAGTTGGAATTAAGTGACTTGCCCAGGGTCACAGAGCTAGGAAGTGCTAAGTATCTGAGGTCACATTTGAGTTCAGGTCCTCCTGATTTCAGGACTGGTGCTCTATCCACCACACCGATTAACTGCCCCCCCATCAATGTTTTAATAAAAAATATGGAAAATGGTAAAGATATCCCAAGTTTGGAGAAAGGAAATATTATTTTAATTTTCAAAAAGAGAAAGAAAACAGACTGTTCACTTTAGGCTAAAGAACTTGGTTTTGATTCCTGGGAAAATCCTAGACTAAATCATTAAAGAAATGGTGAAACAATACTAGAAGGTTAAAAAGTAGTCAGAAGAGAGTTTGACTTCATTAAGAACAAATCATCCCAAACTACTAAACCAGCTAGATGAGGGAAATATTATAGATATGATTTAAATATATTTTAGGTATCACATTCAATTCTTGTAGAGAATGTGGATCAATATGTATTAAGTGAGAATACAATTGTGAAAAATGTAATTTGGTTTAAGAATCAAAAGGAATTTCTGGAAGAACTTGAAAAGGATTTTTAAAAGCAAATTAGAAGTAGTAGAAGGAAAAGAAATTAGAGTAATTCAAGAGAATCATAAAAAAGGGGTCAATAGCATGGGAAAAGATATACAAAAATTGACTGAGGTAAATTACTCTCTAAAAACAATATTGGTCAAATTGAAAATACAAAAGATAGCTGAAGAAAATAATTCCTTAAAAATTAGAATTGAACATGTAGAAACTAATAAGTCTATGAAACATCAAGATGCAATAAAATAAAAAAGTGTAAAAACCTAGAAAAAATGTTGAATGACTGACCTAGATATATCCAGGAGAGATAATATAAGAATTGCTGGACTACTTCAAAGCCTTGATTAAAAAAAATAGCCTACATAATATCTTTCAAGAAGTTGTCGAAGAAAACTGCCTTAATATATTAGAACTAGAGGACAAAATAGAAATTCAAAGAATCACCATCTAAAAGACATCGCCAAGTGAAAACTCCCAGGAACATTATAGCCAAATTCCAGGGCTCACAGACCAAAGAGAAATTATTGCAAGCAGCTAAAAAGAAATTATTGAAATATTGTAGCATTATAGTAAGGATTATACATTAAAGAACTCATCTACTCAGAAAATTAAATACAATCTTTCAGAGGATAAAATGGATATTTAACAAAATAGAGGACTTTTAAGCATTCCTAATTAAAAACCAGAACTGAATAAAAACTTTGACCTCCAAATAAAAGATTCAAGTGAAACATAAAGGCAAAAAAGAAACAAGGAGAAAACATAAGAAATTAAATAAGGTTAAACTGTTTATATTTCTATATGAGAAGATAATATTTGTAATGCTTAATAACTTTATTACTATAAGAGCAATTAGAAGAAATATATGTAGACCAGAGGGTGTCAATATATGAAAAATATGAAGAAATATAAAGTAAAAAATGAGAAAGAAAATTGCACTGGAAGGGTTAGCAAACTGAGTGGAGAAAAATTAACCCACATAAAAGAGGCATGAAAGAGCTATTATAAGGGAGGAGGAAATGGGAGTGGGGCTTGCATAAATATTGCTCTCATAAATTTATGGAATGGAATTAAAATAGTGCTTTGAAACTTTATATCTTTGCTTGCTTACATCAATAAAATAGGAGGAAAGTGAATCAATGAATTCACCATGCAACTTAAAAACTAGAAAAAAAAACAAATGAAAAATGCCCTATTAAACACAAAATTAGAAATCCTGAAAATCAAAGGATAAATTAATTTTTAAAAGTAAGAAAAATATTGGGTTAGTAAATAAAAAAAGAAGCTGGTTTTGTTAAAAAAACAATAAAATAGATAAACTTTTGGATAATTTGATTATTAAAAAGGAAAGAAGAAAACTAAATGTTGGTTTTGATATAAAAAAATGAAATGAAATAATTCAACAAAAATTAAGAGGAAATTAAGACAATTGTAAGGAGGTATTTTGCCCAATTTTTTTGTTAATAAATTTGTTAATCTAAATGAAATGGATTAATATCTACAGAATTTAAATTTTGGAGATTAATGTAAGAAATAAAATACTTAAACAACCCAATCTTAGACAAAGAAAATAAACATGGCATCAATGAACTTCCTAACAAAAATATCCCTTTGATCAGATGCATTCCTAAATAAATTCTATTAAAAATTCAAAGAAGAATTAATCTCAATGCCATATAAAGTATTTGTAAAAATAGGCAAAGAAAGCATCCTATAAAATTTCTTTTATGACACAAATATGGTGCTGGTACCCTAACTAGGAAGATCTAAAACAAAGAAAGAAAATTATAGAGCAATTTCCCTTAATAAATATTGTTGCAAAAATTAAATAAAACACTAGCAAAGAAATTACAGAAATATATCACAAGGCTGAAACATTATGACCAGCTGGGATTTAAAATAAGAATTCAGGATTGGCTCAATATTAGCAAAATTAGCAGCATAATTGAAATCAATTATATCAACTAACAAAACCAACAGAAATCATGTAATTATCTCAATAGATGCAGAAAAAGTCTGACAAAATATAGAACCCATTCCTATTAAAAACACTGAAGAACATAGGGATGAATTAAACTTACTTTAAAATGATAAGTAGCCTAAGACTATCAGCAAGTTGTAATGGGGATAAACTAGAATACTTCCCATTACAACCAAGAGTGAAGCTAGGATGACTGTTCTCACTTCTCTTATTTAATTTTCTGCTAGAAATGCTAGCTATAGCAATAATTTAAAAAAAAGAAATTAAACAACTAGAATAGGCAATAAGGAAATAAAACTCATTGTTTGCAGATGATATAATGTTATACTTAGAATGCCCTGAAGGATAAACTAAAAAAATTATTTGAAATAATTGACAACTTGAGCAAAGTTGTGGAATACAATATAAACCTATATAAATCACTAGCATTTCAACATATTACCAATAAAGACTATGGAGTACAGCAGGAAGAGATAGAAAGAGAAATTCCATTTAAAATAATTGTTGACAATACAAGATACTTGGGAGACTACCTACTAAGACAAACCTAAGAATTATATGAACATATTTTTTAATACAAAAAATGATAATAGATGGTAATATGTAGATAATGCAATTGACAATAAATGATATTAGAAAAATAATATTTGCTCATGGGTAGGCCACAAAAAAGTTAACCAACTAGAAAAGGAGATATAGAGTCTCAAAGATGAAAGTAACTCTTTGAAAATTGGAATTGGGCAAGGGGAAGGCAGTGAAGCTATGAGAGATCAAGAAATAACAAAACAGATTAGAAAGAGTAAAAAAATAGAATAAATTGCGAAACATGTATTTATGGTTTTTTTTAAAATATGGGAAATGCATACTATATGTTTAAGAATGAGATCAACAATAGAGTGGCTCAAAAGAAAGACTGGACAGAGTTAATGTAAAAATCGTGATCATGATATACAAATGAGGTGCAAGGGAAAAATAAACACAAAGTCATCAGAACATAGATATGGGGAGGAGGACTTATAGTTCTGAAAGCCTACTCATATCAGGAATGGGTTAAATAGGCAACATATATATATATATATGTATATATATATACACAAGATCTGTATATATATATGTATGTATACATATATATATATATATATATATATATATATATATATTCCATGAAGGGTTTAGAATCCTCCAAAATCTATAAAAAGAAATAAAGGGGGAGGGAGGGATGAAATTGATTGAATACAGATGGAAGCATAGTAATTCAGCTTTTTTTTACATTTATTTGAATCTTCTTGTACAAAATGCCTAATAAGGAAATATTATATTTGATTGCATATGTATAACCTATATCTAATTACTTACATCTTATGAAGGGAAAAGGGAAAGGGGATGATGGGAAGGATGGAATCAGGAATTCAAAATTTTAAATAAAAATTAAGGTATCAAATTTGCAGATTATACCAAGATGGGAAGAATAGCTGATATACTGAATGAAATAATCAGATTCAAAAAGAACTTGGATAGACTAGATTATTGCGATGATTCTATTAAGGTGAATTTCAATAGGGATAAAGTCCTACGCTTGGGTAGAGAAAATAAAGATAGAAGAATCAGGGTTAGAATTCTGCTCTAAAAAATCTTGGTTTTTATTGGATTGAAAGCTCAATGTCAGCAATTTGATATGATAGTCCAAAAAAAAAATCTAATCTAATCTTAGGCTCCACTTAAGAACTTACCTTTTAAGATTATTGAGGTAACAGTCCTGGTTTTCTCTGTTCACATCAGAACTCATCTATAGTTTTGTGTTCATTTCTGGATACCATGATTTAAAGTTAAAATCATTAAAAATTTAATATGACAATTTGGAACATATACAGAAAAAAAGCAATTAGGATGGTTAAGGACCTTGAGTCTTTCATAAAGGGATAAGTTTAATGAACTAAACATATTTAGATTGGAGACTAGAAGATTCTGGGGAAGAGACAGGACATGATAGCTGTCTTCAATATTTGAAAGACTGTCATGTTGAGAAAAGATCAGTCTTCTTTAATTTGATCTTATAGGGCAGAAGCTGGAGTAATCCATCAGAAGAAATTGCAAAAAAAGATGAATTTAGACTTGATAACAGGAAAAACTCCTTAACAGTCACAGCTATTTCAAAATGCAATGGACTGCCTCAAGGGTGATACTTTATTTTTCCTTGGAGATTTTCAAGCAGAGTCAAGATGTTCACTTGTCAGATGTGTTATGACAGGGATTCTTCTAGGTGTAAGTAGTCTAGATGCTCACTGAAGTTCCTCGGATTCTGTTAAATACTTGAAGACAGCAAACATTACTTTTCCAAATCTTTTTTTCTTTAGTCTAAAACTACTAAGGTTTTCAATCAATTCTCATATATCATGATCTCTACTTCTCTCACCATCTTAGTTGACATCCTATGGGCCCAGTTCACTTTCTTAGTGCCCTTTCTAAGACAATAGTCTAAATGTCTGACAAAATTGGTAAAATTGTGCCTCTCCTTCTGGACTTTGTAGTTGAGCTAATTAATGAAGCTCAATATCTTTTTAAGCCATGAAATTGTCCCATTACATCATTCGTTCATAATGGGTTTGTACCCTACTAAAATCTCCGGATCATTTTTACACAAAAGTGTCTAGTAAAACTTCCCCCAGTTTGTAGTTTTGCTAGAGTAAGACTTGACATTTATCCCTTATAAATTTTATTTTTAGTCATTCTGGTATTTTGTCATACACTTTTGAAATCATTTTCATACCTTCTAGAGCTGTTTTTTTCACTCCCTGACTGATGTATCTGTGCTCTGCTCCCTCTCATACCTTGGATGGGGTTCTCTGCTTTCACACTTCAAAAATACTGGTAGACTTAGCTGAATAATGTTGATGACATACAGAAACTGAAGAGAAAGAAGCAGATGGACATTTAGGGAGTGTGGATTTGAATACCACTGAGAGACAAAAAGAAAAATTGAACTGAGAGTAAAGGATTTGGATACCAGATACCAACTGATATCTGATGGCCCCAGGAAGGGCCACTCTCTGTACCTCCATCCATTTCTTTCCCCTCAATCACTGTATACTATCAGCATTATTCAGCCAGTTTACCAGTATCCATGATGAATCCACGTCTTCCTCGTTCCAAGCCCACTTTAACACTAACTTCCCTTGGGTAGGGAGATATATATTCAGAAAG
>JAJPUD010003462.1:163336-173985 GCA_023553655.1 Myrmecobius fasciatus
ACTTTAACACTAACTTCCCTTGGGTAGGGAGATATATATTCAGAAAGAGAGTAATGTAAAAATAAAATAACAATAAAACAAATTTTAAAAAGGAAAAAGGCAAATAAATAACTTTAAAAAACCAAAGAGAAATAAGTAAAAGAAGCCCCAGACTTAGAGGAAGACCTGGGTTCTGTGCTCTAACTATATCCTTCACTAGTTATGTCAATAGGCAATTAACTTCCTCTTTCAGGGCTTCCATTTTCTCACTTGTAAAATGAAGCTTATTCCATCTGATGGCCAGAAAAAAAGAATAATTGTTAATATCAATGTCAGTGGGTCACAAGATCTTCAATGGAGATTTCATAGCAAAATAATAAATAATAATCTTAAAAATGCAAAGTAGGAGCCTCTATTGTTATTTTTATAACTATTGGAATATAGGTAATAAGAAAGGAGTAAGAGATATTTTGGGACCAGAAGTCAAGGAAAAGAGGGATTGGTGAGGGAGTAAATGGCATAGATGTCATTGAAAGATTAAATTATTTATTTTTATAGGAAAAGTAATTCTATGTCATAATTTAATTAAAAATTCCCTTCCTTCTTCTACAATGCTATCCTGATAAAGAGGAGGAATAAGGATTTGGTCATCCTGCTCTACAAGACTGATTTCTTTCTTTTTAGTTGTAGAGTCACATCTTTACCTGAATGTTCTTCCAGTACTTTCAAATCAAAATTTACCAAACAAGTTCATTATCTTTCCTCCAAAAGCTGCCTTGATAATTTCCATCTGTGAAATGCCCTTCACCCTTCCCTTCCCCTCATTTTTCCTATTTAAACAATGACCAAATACTTGGAAAGCTCTACAGTATCTTCAGCATCTGTCCCCCAACTTCACCATTCCAATTGTACTATTATGGACCTCATTAATACTTGCCTGGAATCTTGATCTAGTCTTTTACTGGCCTCTTTCCACTTTCATTTTTTCTTCCCCCCACTCACCTTTACATGCTGCCAGACTCATCCACCTTGTACATATAGAGATGGGCTCATATCACTCCTTTACTCAAAAGTCTTTGCTAACCCACTACTGCCCAACATTAAACATCCTTACTTTAGCATTCAAGCTCTTCCACAATTTCAGGTTACATCACCTTCCCAGACTCATCCTGTGTAACCCCTATCATACATTTCTATTTAGACTGCTCATCAACTTTTTCCTGTCATCTCCATCCCCCTCCACAATTCCTACCTACTTTCCAAAAAATTACCTTGTGCTTTCTTGCATTCAAGCCTTGAAAACTGGACTGCTCATAATTAGGGATTATAGTGATAGATCATGAGCTTCAACCTGATCAAGTCTTGGGACCAGAGTTATGATATTGAGAACATTTAAATGCCTTAGAGTTTTTCCAGGAAATCCCAGAGTTTAATTAATTCCTTTCACTTAAAATAGAACTTTATTTTCCAAACCCCAGAAACCAAGCATGGTGACCCAGGGTGTATCTCACAATAGGATTAATCCCAAAACCATTATTCAAAGCAAGAAAGGACTAAAGAAGTTTTTGTCCTTTCCCAGCATTTTTGAGGCTGCCTGAGATTCAGAACTTCACTGAATAACACTTTTACCTGCCAGTATTCCCAACTAATCCTACTTCCCTGACTATAGAGACAATTGAAGAGATTTGTATCCTTGAGCCCTTCTCTGTCTCATTATCTCAAGAAAAAAGAAAGTTCCTGGTCCTGACATTAATTTACTATGAGAAAGAATCTTCTGTTTAAAAACTGAAAATCACTAGGATGGGACCCATCTTTCCACCAGCTTTGCTCAGAACTCTCCAGTCTTCAGTTTTCCCAAAATGATATAGATCTCTCTGACTAGATGATCTATGTCAATTGTTCCCTATGTCAGCTGCTGCACTTCAGCTACACCCCAATTTAGCAATCCCATTTTGGCAGACACCAAACCAGCTATTATCAGTGATCCTTGTTTCGTCTGAAACATTTCCCCACCTTTATCTATCCACCTGCTTTCTGTCATTCACATTAGCTGCCCTCCTTCCTTTAGTGTCTACACATCATTTTAATCTTGTAACTTCCCCCTTCACATTTCCCTAACTCTTTGTCATTAGAACACTCCTGTCAACAGATGACTTCCCTTTAGAACTGCTCCACCACCTACATTAAGTTATTCCTCACAAACCACAGGAAGGGACCTCAAATGAACCCTTTCATTATACAGATGATTTAGTAGAACCCAGAGAGGTAAAGTAAACTGCTTGAGAGTATGCAGACAATAAATGTTAAGCCTGGGATTTGAACTCAGATCTTCTGACTCAAATACAGAGCTCTTTCCACTGCCAATTTTCACCCTTCCTTGCCCTTTAGAAATAATTCATCTTCCCACTTTCCAAGGAAGATCCCTTATAGTCATCATAAAATTACCCAATTGGAAGGTCATCTTTAGTTTATTTCATAAATGAGCAGGAAACCCCTTTATGACATTTCCAACATGGAGGAATTGAGTTTCTGCCTAAAGATGACTAGCAGTGGGGAGCATCCTGCTTCATGGAAAAGTTCATTCTATTTATTACTAGATCAGAACATAAATTAATTAATTGATATTATTAAATTAATATATTAAATAGAAACTGAGCAGAAATCTGCATTTTTGCAACTTCCTACCATAACTCTTTATTCTGTGTTCTAGGATCAAGCAGAGTAAGGTGAATTTTTCTTCCATAAAACAGCTCTCTGGAATCTTGTGGACAGCTGTTATGCTGCCTAAATCTTCTCTTCTTCACACTCAGTACCAGCAAAGCATCCTGTGCATTGGTAAGACTCAATTTATGCCTCTGCATGTATCTCAGTTTGTGTGTGTCCTTCCTAAATAACCTTTGATGTTCCTCTCCCCTCTTCTCCCACACCCATCCACCTTCTATAGTGTATGGCCTGATATACCTTTCTGCTTTGACATTTTATAGTATTTTTTCTCCAAGTTCTCTCCTTTCACTGTTCAATATTCTAAGCCCTTTTCTTCTATTTGTAACTTTCTAAACTCCACATTCCTTCCTGAAATGACAGCCTGTTCATCATGATAGTGGCTTCTAGATGTACCTTTTTTATTTTAATGCCCATTGTAGTTCCTATCAAACTCTACCTCTGACTGTCTTCTGTGATCAGTCAAGGAGCCAACACTCACATGGAACTTGATAAGGGCAGAGAATAACTGACTGTTCCTTGCTGCTCTCCCTTATACACTCCTCTGAGACCCTATTAGGAAAGTGCTTAAGCCCAGCCTCTGTCCTGACACAAACTTTTCCTCTTTCATGGACTCCTCAACAACATCTTCTGTCACTTTCTGGACCTATATAGCCTATGTGAAATTCAGATAGGCAACACCTTTTCTTCCTGCTATCCTTAGCCAGTTCTCCCTCTTCATCACTGACCTTTACAATCTTGAAAAATTGGAGGAGACAATTCCCTTCTTGAGTTGAAGGAAAAGAAAGACAGCTTACCTGAGGGGGAGTTGTCTAGAAATCTGTAGTTAGCAGACCCAGAGCAAGGTGAGATAACAGTAGCTTACCCAATGGGTTAGCCCTAGGCAAGGGGCTTAGAGAGAGCAGAACAACACACATATATGTGTCTTCCTTTTTACAACCTGCTGCAAACTAGATCAAGTATATTGGAGACACATGAGTAGTCCAGTCTTGAGATCTCAAGGAGCCATTACTACAGACGTGGGTTCACTCCCATTCCCACTCCAGTTTTACCTGCCACCAAGGGCAGGGTAATTAGGCTGAGGTACTCTTAGGGGACTCTAAGATTTGAACTCCAGTGATTGGGACTCTGAGGACTGGGAACTGGATCCCCTGGATCCCATCCCTGACCTTCTTCTGGGACATTGTATTATGTTCCTGAGACTAGTCCTACAGCCTAAAGTGTCATCTCCACCCAAAGGTCAGGTACTAGCTCCTCTCTTCCTATAGTCCATCAATTTTGAGCATCATTTTTTGTATTTAAAAAAAAAAAACTTCAATAGAAATCCAGAAGAGGAAATAAGAGTCTGGCATTCTTGAAGAGGCCAGTGAAACTGAGGCTCCATTTGAGTAATAAGATTATGCATTCTCTGTTTATCATTTATTAATTTCAACTATGTGCAAAGCACAATTAAACATTGTTTTTATATAGGTTTTTTTTTAATATTTCCCCCCAATTACATGTAAAAAAATCTTGAACATTTGTTTCTTAAAACTTTGAGTTCCAAATTCTCTCTTTCCCTGTTTTCTCTATCTTCTCATTGAGAAAGCAAGCAATTTGACATGGATTATACATATACAGGTTGCAAAACTTATTTCTATATTAGTTATATTGTGAAAGAAAATACAGACAAAAGTTTTTTTTTAAGTATGTTTTGATCAGCATTCAGACTCTACCAGTTTTTCTGGAGATGGATAGAACTTTTTAAATCAAAAGTCCTTAGGAATTGTCTTGGATCATTGTATTGTTGAGATTAGCTAAGTCATTCACAGCTAATCAATGTGATTGCTGTGTACAGTTATGCAGGAATCTGATTTTCTGATTATATTGTGATGGATGTGTTTTTGTGCCTTTGTTTTCCTTGTTCTTATGCTTTTCCAAAAAGAAAGATTTTGTCCATTATTTTTTCTCTCATCAAAAGCATTTTAGCTTCTGCCTCCACCTCTCCATGTGTGGTGTATCTTCCTTGCTTTGTTTCTTGACCCACATGTCATAAAATGATCCTGGACCAGTAGATCCCTTATTTATTGTTATTGTTCAATCATGCATGTCTCTTTGTTATCCCATTGACCTTAGCAGTCCCTTCCATCTTCCACTGTCTCCCAAAGTTTGTCCAAATTCTTTTTCTCCTCCCTTGTCTTTTCCTTTTGTCTTCAAACTTAGCCAACATCAGAGTCTTTTCCAATGAGTCCCATCTTTTCATGATATAGCCAAAGTATTTATGCTTCAACTTCAGTATTTGACTTTCCAGTTAATTGTTTAAATTAATTTTTTTAAAGCATTAACTGATTTGATCTCCTTTCTGTCTTCTCAAAAGTCTTCTTCATCATCATAATTTGAAAGCACCAATTCTGTGGCTCTCAGGTCCCTTTTAAGAAGAACCTTTCTCTCTCTCTCTCTCTCTCTCTCTCTCTCTCTCTCTCTCTCTCTTTTTTTTGCTGAGGCAATTGGGGTTAAGTGACTTGCCCAGGGTCACACAACTAGGAAGTGTCTGAGACCAGATTTGAACTCAGGTCCTCCTGACTTCAGGGCTGGTGCTCTAACCACTGCGCCACCTAGCTGCCCCAAGAAGAACCTTTTTAAATGAAATTTTCTGCTTAATAGAGATACATGTAAGTAGATTATAACACTTGAGTTCAAATACCCAAATTCACAAGTTCAAGATGGAAAGCGTGACTATATAAATTAATTTGAAATTTTGAGTTGTAGTTTTAGTGGACTGGAACCTAAATAGGAGTTCAACAAAGTTATATGATAGCCAGAAGATAATTTAGTCTTGAGTTACAGTAAGAACAGCACAACAAACAATTAGAAAATAAAAACCCTAGAATGATTCTGCACTGTTTTCTGAATGTGACATTTTAGGAAAGGCAGAGATAAACTAGAGAATATCCAGAAGAAGGTAGCCAGGATGGGAACAGACCTCAAGGTTACACTATAAGAAGAATTTATTGAGGAATTTAGAACAAAGCCTGGAGAACAGACTTAGGACATGTTAGATGATGTCAAGTCTGAAGAACTTTTATACAGAAGAGTAGTTTGATTGTTCTGTTCAGTCCCAGAGAACAGAACTAGAGAAATGGGTAGAAGTTGAAAAGAGGTAGATTTATGTTGGATATAAGTATTTCTTTAGAAAGAAAAACTATTGGGGGCAGGTAGGTGGTTCAGTGTAAAGAGCATCAGCCCTGAATTCAGGAGGACCTGAGTTCAAATCTGGTCTCAGATACTTAACACTTCCTACCTGTGTGACCCTGGGCAAGTCACTTAACCCCAATTGCCTCAGCCAAATATATATATATATATATATATATATATACATATATATATATTTTCAAGTGGAATGGAGTATTTGAGTTCAAACCTCACTTCTGATACTTGCTACTTGTGTGACTTTAGAAAAATTATTATACTATACCACCTCTGAGGTTCAGTTTCCCCATCAGCAAAATAAGGCAATTAGAGTAAGTGGATTCTGAGGGTTGTCCTGGCTCTAGATATATAATACTATAGTCCTGTGATAAATTCTTAATAATTAGAACTATTCAAAAGTACAATGTGCTATCTCAGAAAGGGGTGAATTCCTTCTCAGCGAAATTCTTCACTATCAGTCAATGGCTGTATGTTGCAGAGGAGTTGATTAGTCAAGTCTGGGTTCAACTTGATAGCAAATGAAGTCTTTTTTTTTTATAAAGCTTTTTATTTACAAAACATATGAGTGATTTTTCTACATTGACCATTGCAAAAACTTTTTTTTCCCCAAGCTTTTCCCCTCCTTTCCCCTACCCCCCACCCCTAGATGACAGGTAATCTAATACATGCTAAATAGGATAAATTATATGACAAATACAATACATGTATACATATCTATACAGTTATCTTACTGAACAAGAAACATCAGATCTAGAAAGAGAAGAAGAAAAAACAACCTAAGAAGGAAAACAAAATGCATGGAAATATTCACAGAAAGTGTTAAAATGCTGTGTTGTGGTTCACACTCAGTTCCCACAGGCCTCTCTCTAGCAAATGGAGTCTTTACTAGACCCATTATTTAGTGATTCCCCTCTGCAGAATTTCTCACCAACTTATTTACTCTGGTCATTCAAACATGCATAATCAAGATGGTTTAGGAACTGGAGTCTGAGTTATATGAAGTGAAGTTAAATGATCAATAAGCATGTGGCATATGATGAGGATTCCTTTGCTGTATTATTTGGACCAAATGGCATTTCAACTTTAAAATTATGTGATTTTCCTGCCCCTTTATTATTAGAAGCCACCATTACCACTTTCCTGGACTATTGCAATGACCGAATAATAATAAAAGGAATCTAATTTATCTTGTCATTTGGGCCTTACAAAATAATTTCCTAAAAGGTTTCTCATATAGACTGTTCCTCATCTTTGCCCATGCAATTCATCTTGTACCATTAAATATACCTGATTTTCAAATATCCAATTATTACATTCTTTTTTTAAAAAAGCCTTTTATTTTCAAAACATATGTATGGATAATTTTTTCAACATTGACCCTTGCATAGCCTTGTGTTTCAGATTTTCCTCTCTTCCCCCCCACTCCCTCCCCTAGATGGCAAGCAATCCAATATATGTTATACATTAAAATATATTTTAAATCCAATATGTGTAAGCATATTTATACAATGCTCTTGTTGCACAAGAAAAATCAGATCAAAAAGGAAAGAAAATGAGTAAGAAAACAAAATGCAAGCAAACAACATCAAAAAGAATGAGAATGTTATGTTGTGATCCACATTCAGTTCCCACAGTCCTCTCTCTCTCTGGGTGTAGATGGCTTTCTTCATCAAATGATCATTGGAGGGGCAGCTAGGTGGCGCAGTGGATAGAACACCAGCCCTGAAGTCAGGAAGACCTAAGTTTAAATCTGGTTTCAGACACTTAACATTCCCTAGCTGGGTGACCCTGGGCAAGTCACTTAACCTCAATTACCTCAGCAAAAAAAAAATAATAATTGGAACTGGCCTAAATAATCTCATTATTGGAAAGAATAACATCCATCAGAATTCATCACTATAATACTGTTGTTGCAGTGTACAATGATCTCCTGGTTCTGCTCATTTCTCTTAATATCAGTTCATGTAAGTCTCTCCAGGCTTCTTTAAAATCAGCCTGCTGATAATTTTTTATAGAAAATTGATATTCCATAACATTCATATACCATAATTTATTCAGCCATTCTCCAACTAATGGGCATCCACTCAGTTTCCAGTTTCTGGACATTATAAGAAGGACTGCCAAAAACATTTTTGCAAATGTGGATCCCTTTCCCTTCTTTAAGATCTCTTTGGGATACAATCCCAGTAGAAACACTGCTGGGTCAAAGGGTATGCACAGTTTGATAACTTGTTCAGCATAGTTCCAAATTGCTCTCCAGAATGGTTGGATCTGTTCACAGTTCCACCAACAATGAATCAGTGTCCCAGTTTTCCCACATTCTCTTCAACATTTGTCATTATCTTTTCCTGTCATTTTAGCCAATCTGAGAGGTGTATAGTGGTACCTCAGAGTTGTCTTAATTTGCATTTCTCTGATCAATAGTGATTTAGAGCATCTTTTCATATGATTAGAAATGGTTTTAATTTCATCTGAAAATTATCTGTTCATATCCTTTGACCATTTATCAATTGGAGAATGGCTTGAATTCTTATAAATTCAAATCAATTCTCTATGTATTTTAGAAATGAGATCTTTATCAAAACCCTTAAATGTAAAAAAAATGCTTTCCAAATGCATTGCTTCCCTTCTAATCTTGTCTGCATTAGTTTTGTTTGTACAAAACCTTTTTAACTTAATTAAAGTTGTGTTAAAGTTAAAACTTTAAAAAATAGATAATCAGAGACTTCCTTCTGGGGGTGGAGCCATGGTGTCAGGGATCAGACAGGAGTTTCTGTAACCTCCTCTAACCTTCCCTCAAACCAACAACATATGAAGCCTCTAGACTGATTTTGAAGTAAAAAAATCCGCAATATCTGGAGGACAACACGATTCTAGAAGAAGATACTCTGGAAGAACCTCAAAACAGGTCTGTTTTAATTGGGCAGGGGGGTGGTTGGCTGGACCCAGATTACAGCACAGGGAGACCGGGGCAGGGAGCTGGAGCAGGGACCTGGAACAGGAGTCGGAACAGGAGTGGGAGCTTTGTGCTTTTCACACACCTGGTAGTCTTCTGGGGGCCTCTTGGGCCAATCTGTCCTGATTGTGGGCAGGTGGTTTGGGGGCTCTGCCTTTTGTGGGGGGTAGATTGTGAACCACTGAACCCCTGATGAGCATCTGACCTAGCTGCCATTACACAACACCCTAGGGCAATCAATCAATCAACAGGACTGATCAGTACCAGAAATAATTCAATCAGCAAAGCTGCCCAGTACCTGAAATAATTCAATCAGCAGAACTGCCCCAGGGTGAACTAAAGCAGAACTGCCCAGCATCTGACATAATTCAATCAGCAGAACTGCCCAGTTCCTGAAATAACTCAATCAGCAGAACTGCCCCAGGGCAAATTAAAGCAGCTGTCCCACCTTTGCCCTAAACAGACCTCACACCTTTAAAAAAAAATGAATAAAAAACCAAAAAGAGCTCTCACCATAGACAACTTTTATAGAGAGAGGGAAGAACAGACCTCAAATCCTGAGG
The DNA here is from genome assembly GCA_023553655.1 of Myrmecobius fasciatus. Classification (NCBI taxonomy): domain Eukaryota; kingdom Metazoa; phylum Chordata; class Mammalia; order Dasyuromorphia; family Myrmecobiidae; genus Myrmecobius; species Myrmecobius fasciatus. Next base: position 172,745 of record JAJPUD010003462.1, read on the forward strand.
CCCCTAAAGGTAAAGCAACTCCAGAAAAAGCCCCAAAGAGAGACATAAACTGGTCTCCATGTCACAAGGCTTTCTTTGAAGATTACATAAAGGATCTTAAAAGAGAGTTAGAAGAAACATGGGGAAACGAAATGAGATCACTGCAAAATAAAATAGAAAAAATGGAAAAAGAATGCAATGAACAAAAAAATGTAATTGGTCAATTGCAAAAGGAACTAAAAACAGTAACTGAAGAAAATAAGACATTAAAAATTAGAATCGAACAATTGGAAATGAATGACTCATCAAGACTTCAAGAATCAGTCAAACAAAAACAAAAAAATGAAAAGATAGAGAAAAACATGAAATATCTCCTAAGAAAAACAACTGACCTAAAAAATAGATCTAGGAGAGACAATCTAAGGATTATAGGGCTTCCTGAAAGCCATGATGAAAAAAAGAACCTAGACACTATCTTCCAGGAAATCATAAAAGAAAACTGCCATGATATTTTAGACCCAGAAGGAAAAATATTCCTTGAAACAATCCACCGATCACCTCCTGAAAGAAACCCCAAAATTAAGTCCCCCAGAAACATCGTGGCTAAATTCCAGAACTATCATACCAAGGAAAAGATATTACGAGAAGCCAGAAAGAAACAATTTAAATATCGGGGAGTCACAAATAGGATCACACAGGACCTAGCAGCTTCTACTTTGAAGGATCGAAGGGCCTGAAATCAGATATTCTGAAGGGCAAAGGAACTCGGATTACAGCCAAGAATAAGTTACCCAGCTAGAATGAGCATTATCTTCCAGGGACGACAATGGTCATTCAATGATATGAGAATTTCACCTATTTCTACTGAAAAGACCAGAACTGAACAAAAAATTTGATCTACAAACACAGAACACAAGAGAAACAAAAAAAGGTAACAAGGGAAAAAAAACTCTTAAGAACTAGATTTATGTTATAGACACTTATAGAATGAGGGGTGATTTTATGAATCTATTATTACATCATGATTATGATATGATTACTGTGATTTTATGATTACTATGATATGATTATTGTGATTTTATGATGATTATGATATGATAAACTGAAAAAGAAATTAGAGGTAGAAAAGGGATAACACTGGAAGAAGAGGAAAAGGAGGTAAAATAAGGGAAATTACATCACATGTAGAGGCAAAGAAAACCTATAATGATTGAGGGGAAAAAAGGGAGGGGAATGAGAATTGGGTTAATCTCCATCTCATC
>JAJPUD010003462.1:178985-247479 GCA_023553655.1 Myrmecobius fasciatus
TAGATTACCTGTCATCTAGGTGTGGGGGGTGGGGGGAAGGAGGGGAAAAGCTTGGGAAAAAAAAGTTTTTGCAAAGGTAAATGTAGAAAAATCACTCATATGTTTTGTAAATAAAAAGCTTTATTTAAAAAAATAGATAATCAAATTATCCATTTGGTGTTCAGTTATGAGTTCCAGTTATTCTTTGGACACAAATTCCTTTTTTCTCCACAGATCTGAGAGGTAAACTATCCTATATTTTCCTAATTTGCTTATAATGTCAATTTTTATGTCTAAATCATGAACCCATTCTAATCTTATCTTGGTATGTGGTGTTAGATGTGGGTGAAACTCTAATTTCTTCCATAATAGTTTCCAATTTTCCCACCAGTTTTTCTCAAATAGTGAGTTCTTATCCCAAAAGCTGGGATCTTTGGGTTTATCAAACACTAGATTACTATAATTATTGACTATTTTGTCCTGTGATCCTAACCTATTACACTGATTGACTATTCTATTTTTTAGCCAGTACCAAATGGTTTTGATGACAGTTGCTTTATAATATAGTTTTAGGTCTGGCACAGATGGGCCACTTTCACTGGCATTTTTTTCATTAATTCCCTTGAAATTCTTGACCTTTTATATTTACAAATGAACTTTGTTATTTTTTTTAGGCATGTAAAATAATTTCTTGGGAGTTTTATTGGTATGGCACTAAATAAGTAGATTAATTTAAGTAGCATTGTCATTTTTGTTATATTCACTCATCCCACCCATGAGCACTTGATATTATTATATTCATTCATCCTATCCATGAGCGCTTGATATTTTTCCCACTGATTAGATCTGACTTTATGTGTGTGGAAAGTGTTTATAGTTGTGTTCATATAGTTTCTGACCTTCACTTGGCAGACTGATTCTCAAATATTTTGTGTTATTGACAGTTATTTTGAATGGAATTTCTTTTTGTATCTCTTGCTGCTGAACTTTGTTGGTAATATTTAAAAATGCCAATGATTTATGTTTATTTTGTACCTTGCAACTTTGCTAGAGTTGTGAATTATTTCTAGGAGTTTTTTAGTTGAGTCTCTAGGGTTCTCTAAGTATACCATCATACCATCTGCAAAAAGTGGTAATTTGTTTTCCTCATTACCTACTCTAATTCCTTTTTTCCTCTTTTTTTCTTTTTTCTCTTATTGCCAAAGTGAACATTTCTAATACAATATTAAATAGTAATGGTGACAGTGGGCAATCTTGTTTCACTCCTGATCTTATTGGCAATGGTTCTAGTTTGTCCCCATTGCATGTGATGCTTGCTGGTGATTTTAAATAAATGCTACTGATCATTTTAAGGAAAAGCCTATTCCTACCTATACTCTCTAGTATTTTTAATAGGAATGGGTGTTGGACTTTATCAAATGCCTTTTCTGCATCTATTGAGATAATCATATGATTTTTGTTAGTTTGGTTATTGATATAGTTGATTATGCTTATAGTTTTCTTAATATTGAACCAGCCCTACATTCTTGATATAAATCCTACTTGGTCATAGTGTATTATCCTGAGGCTGACTTTTTGTAATATTGTTGCTAATATTTTATTTAAGATTTTGCATCAAAATTCATTAGGGAATTTGGTCTATAATTTTCTTTATCTGTTTTCACCCTACCTGGTTTGGCTATCAGCACCATGTCTGTGTCAAAAAAGAAATTTGGTAAGGCTCCTTCTTTCCATATTTTTTCAAATAATTTATATAGTATTGGAATTAATTGTTCTTTAAATGTTTGGTAGATTCACATGTAAATCCATCTGGCCCTGGAGAATGCTTCTTAGAAAGTTAATTAATAGCTTGTTTTATTTCTTTTTCTAAAATGAGACTATTTAAATAATTTATTTCCTCTTCTGTTAACCTGGGCAATCTATATTTTTGTAGATATTCCTCCATTTCATTTAGATTATTAAATTTATTGGCATGAAGTTGGGCAAAATAATTTCTAATTATTGCTCTAATTTTCTCTTCATTGGTGAAAAGTTCTCCCTTTTCATTTTTGAGATTAACAATTTGACTTTTTTTCTTTTTTTATTCTAATCAAATTAACTAAAGGTTTATCTATTTTGTTGGTTTTTTCATAAAATCAACTCTTTGTTTTATTTATTCTTTCAATGGTTTTCTTATTTTCAATTTTATTAATCTCCCCTTTTATTTTCAGAATTTCAAATTTGGTGTTTAATTGAGGGTTTTAAATTTATTCTTTTTGCTAGCTTTTTTCATTGCAAGTCCAATTCACTGGTGTTTTCTTTTTCTATTTTATGCAAGTAAGCACCTAGAGATACATAATTTCTCCTAATAACCACTTTGGCTGCATCCCACAAATTTTGGGATGTTGTTTCATTATTGTCATTCTCTTGGATGAAGTTATTGATCATGTGTGATTGTGTGTGATTTTTTTGATTGTTTCACTCATTAATTTTTTAGGATTAGATTATTTAATTTCCAATTAATTTTTCACCTATTTTCTCCCGGTCTTTTATTGCATGTGATTTTTATTGCATCATGATCTGAAAAAAAATTTACTATTTCTGGCTTTCTGCATTTGATTTCAAGGTTTTTGTGTCCTAATATATGCTCAATTTTTGTCTAGGTTCTATGAATTGAGGTGAAAAAGTAAACTTCTTTCTGTCTCCATTCAATTTTCTCCAAAGATCTATCATACTTAACTTTTCTAACATTGTTTACCTCCCTAACTTTTTTTTAAATTTATTTTTGGTTTGATTTATCTAGTTCTGAGATAGCAAAGCTGAGATTCCCCCACTAGTATAGTTTTGCTATCTATTTCTTTTTGTATCTCTCTTAACTTCTTCTTTAGGAACTTGCATGCTATACCACTTGGTGCATACATGTTTAGTACTGATATTGCTTCATTATCTATAGTATCCTTTAGTAAGTTATAGTTTCCTTCCTTATCTCTTTTAATTATATCTATTTTTGCTTTGGCTTGATCTGAGATTAGGATTGTTACCCCTGCTTTTTTTTTTTTTTTTGCTTCATCTGAAGCATAATAAATTTTACTCCAGCCCTTTACTTTCACTCTGTATGTATCATTCTGCTTTAAATGTATTTTTTGTAAGCAACATATTATAGGATTCTGGCTTTTAATCCAGTCTTCTGTCTGCCTCCATTTTAATGGAGAGTTCATCCCATTCACATTCACAGTTAAAATAACTAATTATGAATTTCCTGCCATCTTATTTGCCCTGTTATGCTTTTCTATTTCCTTTCCCCTTTCACTCCTCCCCATTATTTTGCCACTGATCACCACCTCTCAAACAGCCCTCCCACTTTCTTATACCTTTCCTCTACTATATTTATTTCCCTTTCTATTAGCCTTCCCCTTTCTTTTCCCCCTTCCTATAAGGTGAGACAAATTTCTCTGTGAAACCAAGTATGTCTGATATATTCTCTCTTTGAGCCAAATCTGATGAGAGTAAAATTCACACAATACTCATCCCCTTTCCTTCTTTTCCTCAATTATAATACATCTTCTTTGCCTCTTTGTGAGATGTAATTTCCCTTAGTTTTACCTCTTTTTTTTTCTTTTTTCCAGTAATCCCCTTTCTACTTCTAGTTTCTTTTTCATATTATCACAATAAAATTAAATTATACCTGCACTCTCTAAGTATAGTCATAACAGAAATTTAGTTCTCAAGAGTTCTTTTCTTTTTACCTTTTTATGCTTCTCTTGAGTTCTGTGTTTGGAGATCAAATTTTTTTGTTCAGTTCTGATCTCTTTGTCAGAAATAGATGAAATTCACCTATGTCATTGAATGTTCATCTTTTCCCTTGAAAAATAATGCTCATTTTATCAGGATAGCTTATTCTTGGCTGTAATCCAAGTTCCTTTACCTTTTTTTTTAATTAAAGCTTTTGATTTACAGAACATATGAGTGATTTTTCTACATTGAACTTTGCAAAAAAAAAATTTTTTTTTGTTCCAAATTTTTCCCCTCCTTCCCCCCCACCCCCACCCGTGGATGACAAGTAGTCTAATGCATGTTAAATATTTTAAATTATATGACAAATTCAATATATGTATATAAATCTATACAGTTATCTTACTGCACAAGAAAAATCAGATCTAGAAAGAGAAAAAAAAACAACCTAAGAAGGAAAACAAAATGTAAGGAAATATTCACAGAAAGCATTAAAATGTTGTGGTCCACACCCAGTTCCCACAGGCCTCTCTCTGGATGTATATGACTATCTTCATTTCTGAACAATAGGAACTGGTTTGAATCAACTCATTGTTTAAGAGAACCATGTCCATCAGAACTGATCATCGTATAGTCTTGTTGCTGTGTATAATGATCTCCTGGTTCTGCTCATTTCACTTAGCATAAGTTCATGTAGGTTTCTCCAAGCCTCTCGGAAATCATCTTGTTGGTTGTTTCTTACAGAACAATAATATTCCATGACATTGATATACCATAATTTATTCAGCCACTCTTCAATTGAGGGGCATCCATTCAGTTTCCAGTTTCTTTCCACTACAAAAAGGGCTGCCACAAACATTTTTGCACATGTGGGTCCCTTTTCCTCTTTTAAGATCTCTTTGGGATATAGACCTAGTAGAAACACTCCTGGGTCAAAGGGTATGCACAGTTTGATAACTCTTTGAGCATAGTTCCAGATTGCTCTCCAGAATGGTTGGATCTGTTCACATTTCCACCAACAATGTATCAGTGTCTCAGTTTTCCCACATTACCTGCAACATTCACCATTATCTTTTCCTGTCATGTTAGCCAAACTGACAGGTGTGTAGTGGTATCTCAGAGGTTCCTTTGCCTTTCAGAATATCAGATTTTAGGCTCTTTGATCCTTTATGATGCATGCTAGATCCTGGTAATCCTGATTGTGGCTCTTTGGTATTTAAATTGTTTCTTTCTGGCTACTTGCAGTATCTTTTCCTTGGTACAATAGTTCTGAAATTTAGCCACAATATTTCTTGGAGTCCTAATTTTGGGGTCTCTTTCAAGAGATGATCAGTAAATTCTTTCAATGGCTATTTTACTTTCTGATTCTAAGATGTCAGGGTGATTTCCTGAAAGATGATGTCTAGGTTCTTTTTTTTTTTTTTTTTTTTTTTTTTCTGTCATGGCTTTCATGAAGTCCAATAATTCTTAGATTGTCTCTCCTAAATCTATTTTCCAGGTTAGTTGTTTTTCTAGTGAGGTATTTTTCATTTTCTTCTACTTTTTCTTTTTTTGTTTTTGTTTGACTGATTCCTGAAATCTCATTGAATCATTCACTTCCATTTGTTCAATTCTAATTTTTTGTGTATTATTTTCTTCAGTTACCTTTTTAAGCTCCTTTTGTATTTGGCCAATTGAATTGTTTTATTCCTTGCATTTTTTTTTTCATTTCACTAATTCTGTTTTTCAAGGAATTGGTATATTTTTCATATCTATTTTGTAAAGAGCTATATGCTTTTTTCCATTTCATCAAATCTATTTTGTAGGGAGTTTATGCTTTTCCCATCGCTTCTTGCAAAGATCTCATTTCCTTTCCCCATTTTTCTTATAACTCTCTTTTAAGAAAAATTTCCAAGAAAACATTGTGAAATGGGAATCATCTCATATCTCCCTTTAGGGCTTCATCTAGAATTGACTTTCCTTTAGGAACATTAGGATTTGAGATCTATTCTTCCCTCTCTCCATAAAAGCTATCTATGATGAGAGTTCTTTCTTTCTTTCTTTTTTTTGTTTTTTTGTTTTTTTTGTTTTTTGCTCTTTTTTTAAAGGCTTGAGGTCCGCTCTTAATGCAAAGGAAGGATAGCTGCTTTAGTTTGCCTAAGGCAGTTTTGCTGATTGACTTCCAGTGCTGTGCAATCACAGCATTGGTCCCCCATTCTTCTGGGCCTAGGTGGTTTAAAATTTGCCTTTTGCAGCAAATCTGCTAGATCAACCACCTGCAACCAGGACAGAGTAGCCTAAGACTCCCCGCCCCAGTTCCCTGCCCTGGGCTCCCTGTGCTGCATTCTTGGCTCAGCAGACTGTTCCCCTGCCCATTTGAAACAGACCTGTTCCAAAAGTTCCTCCAAGGTATTTTCTTCTGGAAATGTGTTGTACTCCAAATACTTGTGGATTCTATGACTCCAAAACCAGTTTAAAGACTTAATCTACTGTTGGTTTGAGAAAATGTCGGAGGATGTCCAGAAAGTTGTATCTGCTTTCCACCATCTTGGGTCTTCCCATTCTTACTTTCCATTACATCCTTTTAAAAGCCCAATTCATGTGTAATCATCAAATGAAAAGAGGAGCTTTGTCTAACAGCATTCCTGTTTTACAATAATCTCTCAGATTTCACAATATGGATTTAGAAATATTGTACAATTTAAAAATACAACAAAAGCACAAACAATAAATTTCAGATTTAATATAAATTTCATTTGACATAAATTGCATTTCCATATTATCATATATAAAAATTATTGATCTTATTACCTTTGGTATTTTAAAATTACTTTAGAGTTATCAGACATGGAACAATTACATTCAATTAAAAAGATAATAATGTAGTGTTTGGTATATCCTAATTACTGTGTTAAGCACTTAACAATCATTATATCATTTTTGATCTCACAACAACCCTGGGATGCGGGTACCATTGTTATTTTTCTTTTTACAAATTAGGAAACTGGGGCAAATGGAAATAAAATAACTTGCCTAAAAGTATATTCCTAATAACTTTTTGCAGCAAGAACAAAGAAAGGGGGTTCACAAAGGGTAGAGTCTGGCTGGATACCCTGCCTTATATTGCAAAGCTAGCTGCTGCCAGGGACACCAGAACTGTTCCAGGCAGCAGCTGATTTGGATTTGACAAAGGCTAGCTCCGCCCTGGCCACCCTCAGTTTACCCCCCGGGGGGGGGGGGTGTGATGTGACAGAGGGTACTTCTTAGAGGCTGGAGAGCATGGACTTTCTCATTAGTAGTAGTTCCTAATAGAAGGGCAGAGTAAATGCTGGCTGTGGGGCCTGACTCACCTCACACACCTTCATCCCTAATAACTGCAAGTGCTTCTTGGATGTGGCCCCTTGCAAGTGCTGGGCAAGGTGAAAAGGATATTTTAGTGGAATGGGCTAAAAGATGCCCCTGGGTTCACTGCCAGGGTGAGGACCTGCTTAGGCTGATGTCTCCCAGCCCCAGTCCAGTTAGGTGAAATGTAATTCAAGTTTTTCTATAATTCTCCAGAATTCTGTTTTGTTTTTTTTTTTCCTTTGCATTTCATTTTCTTAAATTGATCTGAGATGAGAGGGCTTAACAAAGAGACATGGACTATAATGATCTTAGAGGTTTCAGGTTCCTATTTGCTTCTCTACATTTTTGGTTCACAGTTTTTCAGTTTCATCCCGGGTTAAAGTCAATGCCATCCTGAGTTTCCAACTATCCAGCTTTTAGCTGTCAATCCTCAGTCTCTGTAGAGTCTGTTGCAAGACATGCCTGGCCTACTTCTTAAGTCATGGCATAGGCAAATACATAATTTTTGGAATGCTCTGTGTCTCAGTATAAAACAGTACAAACATACTTAAGGTCCTAAAATAGCTGGAGGGTCTCCCCCTGGTCTTCTTCTGCATCAAAGGACAAGTTTCTCATCAACATAGTTTTCCCTTCATTTACATCAGATGACAAATTTCTTTTTTCCCTTTGGAGTTAATACATGTTGGTCTTTATCTGAATCTACTTCATTCTGACTCCGCTTCTCTTCATCCTCAATGATACTTTTTTTTTTTTAAGCTCATTGTCTTCATCTTTCTCACTGCTCTCTGTATCCAAAGTTGGTGGTCTTTTACCTTCCATCTTCCCTGGTTTGGGCAGTTTTAATTCTTCTTCTTCAACCTCTTTATCCTCACCATTCTTTTCTTCAGTCTTACTGTCCTTTGCTTGACTTGCATTGTACTGTTTGAATTCAGTGACATTTTTGCTCCTCACCAGAAGTGGAAGACTGTGTTGTATTATATTTATCTTTGGCCATAGTGCAATTCATCATTACTATCTTTTTATATCTTTTACATTTATGCCTTTCAAAGCTTTTCCTACTTTTAAGAAATATCACAAAGATCTTTAAATAACCAGATGGGATTTACACCAGAAATTCAGGGGTGCTTCAGTCTTAGGAAAATATCAGTTTAATTGACCATATCAATAACAATAAAAAAACCAGGGGCAGCTAGGTGGCACAGTGGATAGAGCACCAGCCCTGAAGTCAGGAGGACTGGAGTTCAAATCTGATCTCAGACACTTAACATTCCCTAGCTGTGTGACCCTGGGCAAGTCACTTAAACTCAATTGCCTAAAAAAAATAAAAAAATAAAAAAAACAAAAATCTTGTGATTATCTCAGTAGGTACAGAAAAAGTATTTGGAAAAATATAGCACACTAATTCCCATTAAAACACTAGAAAGCACAGGAATAAATTAAGTTTTTTTTTTAAATGATAAATAGAATCTGTCTAAAACCAGCAGCAAATATTATAGGCTGACAGCCTTCCCAATAAGATCAGAAGTGAGGCAAAAATGCTCATTGTAATCACTAATTTTCAATATTGTTCTTAAAATGCTGGCTATTAATAAGCCAAAAAATATTAAATTAATTAGGATGGTTAATGAGGGAAAACATTACTTTTTATAGATAATATGATGGTATATTTATAGAATTCTAGAGAATCAATTTAAAAATTAGTTGAAATAATCAATAGCTTCGGTAAAATTGCAAGATATAAAATCAATCTAGCTAAATTATCAGCATTTTAATATATTACCAACAAAATCCAGTGGTAAGAGATATAGAAATTCCATTTAAAATAACTGTAGACAATGTAAATTACTTGGGAATCTAACTATTAAGACAAACCCAGGAACTATGTGAACACAATTATAGAACACATTTTTATTTTTTACAAAAATAAAATTAGATGTAAATAACTGTAGAAACAGTAATTGCTCAGCAGTGTGCCAAGTTTGTTAAAAATAACAATTCTACCTAAATTTATTTATTTATTCAGAGCCATGCCAATCAAACTACATCTTTTTTATTTTGTTTTTTTTTATTAAAGATTTTTATTTGCAAAACATATGTATGGGTAATTCTTCAACATTGACCCTTACAAAGGTTTCTCTTACAAATCCCCCCCCCCCCACCCCATCCTAGCCATTTTAAAGAATCTGAGAGGTGTGTAGTGGTACCTCAGAGTTGTCTTTATTTGCATTTCTCTGATCAATAGTGATTTAAAACACCTTTTCATAGGACTAGAAATGGTTTCAATTTCTTCATTTGAAAATTGTCTGTTCATTTTCAGAGGATGAAATTAATACTATTTATAGTCATATGAAAAGGTGCTCCAAATCACTATTGATCAGAGAAATGCAAACCAAGACAACCCTGAGGTACCACTACACACCTGTCAGATTGGCTAAAATGACAGGAAAAGTTAATGATGAATGTTGGAGGGGATGTGGGAGAGCTGGGACACTGATGCATTGTTGGTGGAGCTGTGAACGGATACAGCCATTCTGGAGAGCAATTTGGAGCTATGCTCAAAAAGTTATCAAACTGTGCATACCCTTTGACCCAGCAGCATTTCTATTGGGCTTATATCCCAAAGAAATCATAAAGGAAGGAAAGGGCCCCACATGTGCAAGAATGTTTGTGGCAGCCCTTTTTGTAGTGGCTAGAAACTGGAAATTGAATAGATGCCCTTCAATTGGAGAATGGCTGAATAAATTATGGTATATGAATATTATGGAATATTATTGCTATGTAAGAAATGACCAGCAGGACGATTTCAGAGAGGCCTGGAGAGACTTGCATGAACTGATGCTGAGTGAAATGAGCAGAACCAGGAGATCATTATACATGGCAACAACAATACTATATGACGATCAATTCTGATGGACATGGCTCTCTTCAACAATGAAATGTTTCCAACCACTTCCAATTCTTCACTGAATGAAGTCATATACTCCCAGAGAGAGGAATGTGAAATGTGGACCACAACATAATATTCTCATACTCTCGATTGATGTTTGCTTACATTGTGTTTCCTTTATCTGATATATCTTTTTTGTAGATAAGATTTTTCTTGCACAACAATGATAAGTGTGGAAATGTGTATACATATATTCAATTTGCCAATATTTTAACATAATTAACATGTAGTGGATATCCTGCCATCTAGGGGAGGGGTGGGGAGTTGGGGGGAAAAATTTGTAACAGAAAGCTATGTAAGGGTTAGTGTTGAAGAATTACCCACATATATGTTATGCAAATACAATAAAATAAAAAAAGAAAATTGTTCATATTTTTTGACCATTTATCAGTTGGAGAATGGCTTGAATTCTTATAAATTCTCTATATATTTTAGAAATGAGGCCTTTATCAGAACCTTTAGATGTAAAAAAAAGTTTTCCCAGTTTATTGCTTCCCTTCTAATCTTGTCTGCATTAGTTCTGTTTGTACAAAACCTTTTAAACTTAATATAATCAAAGTTATCTATTTTGTGTTCAATAGTGTATTCCAGTTCTTTGGCCACAAATTCTTTCCTTCTCCACACATCAGAGAGGTAAACTATCCTTTCTTTTTCTAATTTGCTTATATTTTTGTAGGTATTCATCCATTTCACTTAGATTCCTATTTATTGCTCTAATTTCCTCTTCATTGATGGAAAGTTCTCTCTTTTCATTTTTGATACTAACAATTTCTTTTTCTTCTTTTCTTATTCTAATCAAATTAACTAAAAGTTTATCCATTTTGTGGGTTTTTTAAAAATAAAACCAACTCTTAGTCTTATTTATTAATTCAATAGTTTTCTTACTTTCAATTTTATTAATCTCCCCTTTTATTTTCAGAATTTCAAATTTGGCATTTGATTGAGAGTTTTTAATTTGTTCTTTTTCTAGCTTTTTTGGTTGCAAGTCCAATTCATTTATCTTTTCTTCCTCTATTTTAGGCAAATAAGCATCTAGCAATATAAGATTTCCCCTAATAACTGCTTTGGCTGCCTTGCACAAATTTTGGTATGTTGTCTTATTGTCACTCTCTTGAATGAAATTATTGATTGTGTCTATGTTTCACCCATTCATTCTTTAGGATTAGATTATTTAGATTCCAATTAATTTTTGGTCTATTTTCCCCTGGCCTTTTATTGCATGTGGTTTTTATTGTGTAGTGGTCTGAAAAAAATCATATACTGTTTCTGCCTTTCTGCATTTGATTTTGAGGTTTTTATGCCCTAATACATGATCAATTTTTGTATAGCTTCCGGGAAGCTATTGCCAGAAAAAGAATATATTCCTTTCTGTTTCTAATTTTCTCTAAAGTATATATACCTAACTTTTCTAGAATTCTATTTACCTCCTTAATGTCCTTCTTATTTATTTTTGTGATTTGTTTTATCTAGTTCTGAGTGAGCAAGATTGAGATCCCCCACTAGTATAGTTTTGCTGTCTAATTCTTCTTGCAGCTCTCTTAACTTCTCCTCTGGGAATTTGGATGGCATATCACTTGGTCTATATATGTTTAGTATTGATATTACTTTATTATCTGTGGTGCCCTTTAGTAAGATATAGTTTCCTTCCCTATCTCTCTCTCTCTTTTTTTTTTTTTTTTGCTTTTTGCTGAGGCAATTGGGGTTAAGTGACTTGCCCAGGGTCACACAGCTAGGAAGTGTCTGAGATCAGATTTGAACTCAGGTTCTCCTGACTTCAGGGCTGGTGCTCTAACCACTGCGCCACCTAGCTGCCCCCTTCCCTATCTCTTTTAATTAGATCTATTTTTGCTTTTGTTTGATATGAGTTAAGAATTGCTATCTCTGCTTTGTTTTTGCCTCAGCTGAAGAATAATATATTCTGCTCCAGCTGTTTAACTTTACTCTGAATGCTTTACTCTGCTTTAAATGTGTTTCTTGCAAACAACAAATTGTAGGATTCTTGCTTTTAATTCAGTCTGCTATCCACTTCCATTTTATGGGAGAGTTCATCCCATTCACATTCACAGTTAAAATAACTAATCCTGTATTTCCTGCCATCTTGTTTTTCCTCCGTTATACTTTTCTCTTCCCTCACCCCCCCCTTTGCCTCCTCCCCAATATTTTGCTTTTGACCACCCTTTCCTTTAAAAAGCCCTCCCTTTTGAAGCCCCTCCCCCTTTCTTATCCTTTTCCCTTTCTACTTCTGTTGATACTTCAATTAGCCTCCCTCCTTCCTTTCCCCCTTTCCTTCCTACTTCCCTTTAGGGTGAGACAAGCTTCTCTGTGAAGCTAAATGTATTTGATATTCTTTTTTGAACTAAATCTGATGAGAGTAAAATTCATACAATACTCATCCCCTTCCTTTCTTTCCCTCAATTGTAATAGGTGTTTTTTTTTTGCCTCTTCATGAGATATAATTTACCCTATTTTAAGTCCATTTTCCTCTTCTTCCAGTAGAATCACATTTCCTCCTTTAGTTTCTTTTTTTATATCCCAATGAAATCCAATTATACCTGCAACCGCTAAGTATACCCCAAAGAAAGATACAGATTTCAAGAATTAAACATATTATCTTCCCATATATAGGGATATAAGCTTTTTAAGTTTTAAAAGAAAGTTATTTTTTTTCTTTCCTTTTTATCTTTTTATGCTTCTCTTGAATTCTGTATTTGAAGATCAGATTTTCTATTCAGCTCTGATCTTTTCATCAGAAATAAATGAAATTCACCTGTTTGATTGAATATCCATCTTATTTCCCTGAAAGATGGTGTTCAATTTTGTTGGATAGTTGATTCTTGGTTGCAATTCAAGTCCCTTTCCTTTTCAGACTATAAGATTCCATGCCCTTTGATCTTTCAAAGTGGAAGCTGCTATGTCCTAGACAATCCTGATTGTGGCTCCTAGGTATTTGAATTGTTTCTTCAGGCTCCTTGCAAAATTTTCTTCTTGATTTGATGATTCTGAAATTTAGTTATGATGTTCTTTGAGTTTTCATTTTGCAGGCTCTTTCAGGAAGAGATTGGTGAATTCTTTCAATGGCTATTTTACTCTCAGGTTCTAGGACACCAGGACAATTTTCCTTGATGAAAGGGCCTCTCAGGAAATTACCCAATGAAAGGATATTGCAATACCCTGTCTCCCTGCCCCTGGCTCCCTGCATCTGTGCTTGGTTACTCCCTTGCCCCTGCTTGATTGAAACAGACTTTTTCTGAAGCTCTTCCAAAATACCTTTTTCTGGAATTTGTTATACTCTAAATAGTTGTGGGTTCTGTCACTCCAAAACCCCTTTAGAGGCTTGATCTGGTGTTGATCTGAGGGACAGTAGGAGAAGCTCAGATAAAAACATGTCTACTCTCTGTCATCTTGGGTCTACACTCAACAGATTTTCATTGACTGGGGATGCCCAGAGTTGGAAATTCTTGTGATGCTCAGCAAATTAACCTTTGCCACCTTTTTCACATTGGAAAAGAAATTTTATGGCTTTTGGAAAAGATAGGACAGTCCTCTTCCTTGTCATTTTTATTTGTGTTTATGTTTCTGTGCAGAATGTCTGTGTCATGTTGGTTCTGTGAACTAGATTTTGTTACCTGGAAAGATTTAAAACATAGCCATCAAGGGAAAAAAAACAAAAAACAAACCTTCTATGCTATAGTTGGAATACTGGGAAAGATTTCTTAACATCCTTGACTCCCACCTTAAAAGGGAAAAAAGCCTAACTTTTTCCTGTGGATCTCAGCTCTGCCAAGTTGGTGCTATAGCAATAAAGTTAGCTAATTAAAATTATAGACCTTCTAAAACAACATCTTAGCAGATTCTCAAGGTTTTGATAGCAATGTTTAAGGAGTTTGGCAATTAGTCATTTTAAGATTGCAAGAAAAATATCCCTGAAACATTGGGGATAATTCAAAGAATTTATTCCATTCTGAAGGAAAAAGAAAAAAACAAACTAGGTAATAACGGCCTTTTGCTAACCCTTTTTAGACTCCAATCTTGTCTGGAGTTCCCTTCTGCTCCACTGGGAAAGCACTCCATAAAGTATTAAGGGACCCTCTCCACAACCCTGATTACTCAGCATGCCCCACTGCCCAGAATACCGAGTTTATCTCATTTGTGGGGTTTGCTAACAATATTGATATAGCCTAAGTCCCTCTCTTAGCCCCCTTTCATCTCAGATAAAATTAAGAAAAGAGAATGTTAAAGAATTGTAGGGAAATTCAAATTCCACTTCACCTGTAGAAATGGGAGAAGCAACAATGTGTGGGGACCCTGGACAATCTTGCCCAAACACCTCCCCAACCCGGCTTGGGGTAGTGGGAATGAAGTGGGTATCAGGTCCCGTGGTCAGCATTCCCTGAATCCTGGAATCTGAAATTACTATCAACAGGAGATCCTAGTACCAGTCACCCCATTCTTCAGCAGATTCTGTCTAACAATTGCCTGGGAAGAATCTGGGTGCCCCTGACACCACCCAGCAATGTGAAGTGAGAAAGCCAGTCAGCCTCTGTATTTGGTAAGCCCATCATTCTCCTTTTCAGTTGCAGAAATGTATTAGCTGTGTAATTTATGACAAATTATTTTCTCTCTGCCCAGTTTTCTGATTTGAAAAGAGAAATAATAATGATTGTTGTTGTGAAGATCACAGGATTGCAAAAGTACTTAGCATAAAACAAATGCTATATGAATGTTAACTACTTTATTGGATATAATTGCTTCATATTTGATAACTTTATGGGTTTTTAGATGTGATCAATATACAATGTCAATGATAATATAAATTATTTCTGTGTATGTGTGTGCAAAGTAGTTTGGAAGCAAATTAAACTAAATTAAGGCCTCAGGATCTAGGAGGTAGTGCATAGAGGAAAGAAAATCTCTTTCTCTTTCTTTTTCCCTCCTTCTCTGACTGCAGCAGGAATAAATGGATGAAGGAGTGAGGAGAGAAAGAAAATATATTCAATTAATTGAAATTTGTTATTTGAGATATTATATTAAAGCAGTTTTAAAGGAGCTTTAATCAAAGCCTCCTAAAGTGATATGTAAATTGTAATCTATTTGTACTGATAGTGTTAACAAAAAATTTAAGAATTTGGGAACATTAGGAAAACAGAAAAACAGTTCACTATGTAAGAAACAAAATATCTTACCAAGAACCCTCCTGACTCACTGATGAATGCAGAAAATTTTATTTTACATTCTTGCAAGAATGGGTGGCTAGTGAGTAAACACATCTTTGAAACTCCAAAGGAAACATTTTATTTCCTATCCTGAAGCACAAGTCCCTCCTCTTATTCCCCATTCATTGGATGTTACAGAACTTACATGACAAGAATCTTTACCTCTCAGGAATCTTGGATCAGTTTCTGGGACCCAATCTCAGATCCCTTGCTTGCTTCTTGAAGAAACTTGGTGCATTGGAGTAGTGGCTGCCATAGCTCTTCAAATTGAGGAAGCCTCCAAGGACATCCTAGACCATTCATTGGAGGGTCTAACTCCCCACCAAGTTCAGAGTATTTTTGCCCTCACTGAAACTTTAGAATTGGAAAAAGGAATGAAAGTGAACATCTATACTGACTCCAAATATGCCTTTCATGTTTTGCATGCTCATGGAGCTATATGAAAAGAAAGGGGACTTTTGACAGCAAGAAAAAATCCCCCATTAAATATACAGGGGAAATTCTGCAATTTTTGTAAACTGTCCATGGACCTAAAGAGGTTTCGGTCATGTCTTGTAAAGAACAATGGAAGGGGAATTCACTTCAGACCAAGGGAAAAAGGCTTGTAGATTCAGCTGC
Source organism: Myrmecobius fasciatus (assembly GCA_023553655.1). Classification (NCBI taxonomy): domain Eukaryota; kingdom Metazoa; phylum Chordata; class Mammalia; order Dasyuromorphia; family Myrmecobiidae; genus Myrmecobius; species Myrmecobius fasciatus. The sequence continues at coordinate 194,778 of JAJPUD010003462.1, forward strand.
TATTGCCTATTTGCTCCTGATCATGGTACCTTTAATTTCCCAACACCCCAACTCCTACACTTTCTTATATAGCACTCAGGGACAAGCCCTTGCTAAAGAAAGGGGGTACATTATTTCTTCTTCTAGGTGGTTTCAAACATCTTCAAACCAACTTTAATCCCAGAGGTCAGCCAATGGAAACTTCTCTTTGGCCTAAACCAAGTTACTCACTTGGGAAAAATGCTCTCCAATCTCTTGTGAAACCTATTTTCACTGGTCACAAGCTGGAAAAAAAAACAATTAAACAGGTCTATCAGGCTTGCCAAGTTTGTGCCCAAGTAAATCCTGAAAGGGTTTTTAACATGCTCCCCCTTCATCCTGAAGCTCATTCGGAGAAGAGGTACATATTCCAAAGATTGGCATGTAGATTTTATACATATGCCTCCTTGTAGAGGCTTCAAACTGCTTTTGGTTTTTGTTGACTAGTTGTGTAAAAGCCTTCCCTTTGAAGACTAAAACAGATCATCTCCACTCTGCCTGTCATCTTCTCTACCCAAAGCTTAATACTTTGCCTCCTAGGCCATCTGAACATTCCTTTCACTGTGTATAATGCCACTGTTCCACCCATTACTGCTATTCCTTTGAGGAAACAAAAGCAAGGATTTTGGGAGAATGTTCTTTGATATTTATTCTAGGAAAAGTTTTCTGTATTTGAAACATTCATGATAGCCTCATCTTACCCCTTCCCTGAGTCTTCCTCTGGGTGGTGTTCCTGGTTACTATCCCTAGTGAATGGGATAAATAAAGATTTCTCAGAAGACTGTAGAGTAAAATACAGCAGACCCTAGGCCTAAGTTTCAGGAAGTCATGTGACCATCATTAAGAGAATCTGCCACTGCTCATACCAAATACAGATGCATTGTTGTACATTGGTCAATAGCCCCTTCCATGTTCCTGAAGAATTCAGTCCATCCAATGAATTTAAAAATCATCAGGATAAAGGAGGGACATGCATCTTTTTTGGCTATATAAACCAACTTTTGCTTTTGTCCTGTGCCACCCTTCTTGGACTGCCTAATTAGTGTGCTGGCCCTCTTCTTGCAAGAAATGAATAAAGACTTTCTGTGTATAACTGGAGACATCTCTGAGAAGTCAATTTGGGTAAAGGATATCTAGTACCTCATCCAACATAGTTTGTCTGGGATCACGTGACTTCCCAAAGAGATGGTTAAGGTTCTGATACAGATACAGGCATCCATTGAGAGATTTTCTCCAATAGTTTTTGAGATCAGACTTCCAGTCTCTCTTTCCATGAAGCACTGGTGTGATGCAAAGGAACTTGGTAAAAAACAGAATGCAAAAGTCTCCAAAGAAGTCTGACCAGTGAGCAGAGGATTTATGTGCATAACTTAGAAGTAAATATTATCTGTGTGTCCTTGGACCGTCCTATTTAAGCTAGGAGGAAGTTCTGATAAATAGCACAGAGGAAGGGTGATCAGGGTGACTCCTTGGTGGGGATGACCCCAAAAGACTTGTTGATTCAAGTCTGGGTTTTACAGGATCACTAGTCGTTAAAATGGAGCTGCTCTTCCCAGAAGGGAAACCTTCAACAGAATGGGGAAGGAGTAGTCCAAACCTAAATCTTTGAAGCAAAAATCTAAAATACCACTAGATTTTTCATTAGATAGCTGGCTACAAAATTTGAATGAATTACCAAAGTATGACTTAAATACAGGTCTTCTGAGGATTGAGTGTATCAGAAGCTAAACTTGTACGTGAATGGAAAAGATTATCTAAATCCAGAGGAAGTAGTTTTTGCACACCTCTGGTTACCAGAGGTTCCTTTCTTCCTTTCATAAATAAAAAAGGAGGGGAAGGGGAAGGCAGAACAAGAATAGGTTCCACCACATCCATGTGATCCCCTCCCCTCTCTCTCTCCCCGATATGCTTCTCATCCTCCTATTCAGGCCATGCCCATTCCACCCTCAACCCTTTCCAACTTTAGCGATCCCCAGAGGATTTATAAACTCAGTCCATCCCTCCACATAGACCTCTAAGGAGGGAAATAGGCAACTCAAAAAAGATCTAGTAGATTTCCCCAATCCCTGATCCATCTGCAAAAGATAGACAGATGGAATCATGACCATTAGGAAACCTATTGGAGGAGTCAACCAAAACATATGTGAGGAGGGAGGATGAGAATCAGAAGCAAAAAGCTAGGATGTTAGAACAATTGGTCAGGGAAGTTAATCAGTAACTTCTTTTGGTCAGCAAAACAGGAACTATCAATAGAACAGGAGGGCCCCTCCTCCAAAGGGAGGCATATGACTATAACCTGGTGAGTAGAACCAGAGCAGTGTAGCCCAAAATGAAGGAGTAGATAAAAGAAATCCCTTAACCTGTTGGGGCTTTGGAAAGAAAGGACACTCCCTCAATGAGATCATCAACAGAAGGTTCATTCCCTAATGAAACAGGAAGATTAAGGGCACCCCAGGCTCCTGGACACAGATAAGCCCCACCCAGAGTCCTTAATAAATATAGGGGTGAGACACATGGGCAATAAGTTAGAATTTTAGGTAGACACTGGAGCAGTCTGCTCATTAATTGCACACCTACCCCAAGGGGTGGAATTATCCTCAAAAACATTAATTATATTGGGAATAAAAGGAAAGAATTTTTCAGTTTCTCTTACAAGAATCACAGAAATATAGTATCAGGATAAATAAATATTAAGATAGTTTCTCCTTGTTCTAGAAGCAGGAATTAATCTATTGAGAAGAGATCTGATAAACAAATTTTCTATAAGCTTAATACCTAAGGGATTTCTGTTAGCTCCCATCAAATCGAACTTAATGAAAGAGAAAGAAGAAAACCAAATTGATCCTGAAGTCTGGGCCAGGCCCTTCAATCCTGGGAAATTGGACATTGTCCCTATCTGAATCGGACTGAGGGACCCAAAGGCTAAAAGTAAGGTAAGGGTAAAACAATATTCTATCTCTCTTGAGAGAAGAAAAGGATTAAATCCAGCAATAGAGGGACACCTTAGATGGGAAATACAAGATGGTGCAAGACTTGAGGGAAATCAATAAAATAGTATTGCTTTCTCACCTAGTGGTTCCTGATCCCTATATGATTCTGGGAAGGATTTTGGAAGGCAGTGCTTGGTTTATTGTGGCAGACCCAAAGGATGCCTTTTGGAGTTGTCTGCTCAACCCAGATAGTCAGGATATATTTGCCTTTGAGTGAGAAGATCCAGATACTGGAAGAAAACAGCAATATAGTTGTTGTGTCTTATTATGAGGGTACAAAGAGTCCCCTACCTTGTTTGGGTAAGTCTTGGAAAAACTTTGGAGGACTTTGACCCCCACTCAGGGATCAAAGTTGTTCAATATGTAAATGATTTGTTGTTAACTGGGAAGGTGAGGGAGATGGTTAGCCAGGCCACTATTAGAATGCTAAACTTTCTGGGATCACAGGGACTGATGGTGTCTAAAGAAAAATTATAATTTGTGGAAAGAGAAGTAAAATATCTGGGTCACCTTATCAGTGAAGGGAAAAAGAGATTGGACCCTTTTCAAGGGGAAAGGATATTGCAAATACCTCAGAACTAAGAGGGAACTAAGGAAATTCTTAGCTCTAATAGGGTACAGTAGAAATTGGATTGATTCATATGCTACCCTAACTAAACCCTTTTACAGTCACCTGCTTGAAGAAAAATCAGATCAGGTACAGTGGGATCCTGAGAGTGAACACCATTTTGAACAACTGAAGGGAAGCCTGATTTCAGCCCCTGTGCTAGCACTACCCTTTCTGGAGAAATCTTTTCATTTGTTTGTGATCATAGATAAAGGAGTAGGATTAGGGGTCTTAGCATAAATAAGAGGAGGGCAGAGATGCTCATTAGCCTTTTTGTCAAAAAATGTTAGATTCTGTAGCTTGGAGATGGCCTACCTGTATTCAGGCTGTAGTGGCTACTGTCTTCCTGATGGAGGAAAACAGGAAAATCACCTGGGTGGGGGGGAGAGTCTAATTATCAGTGTTCTGCTTCAAATGAGGACAATCCTAAATTTAAAAAAAAAGGCATATGGTTAACTGGATTCTAGAATTTTGAAATATGAAGCCATATTATTGGGAAAAGATGATTTGGTATTAGCCCAGGACTATCATCTTAATCTAGCTGATTTCCTAACTGTTCACTCTGAGGCTCATCAGAGTCACAGAATTGTTGTCTAGAATTGATAGACTACCAAACCAAAGTAAGGGAAGATTTGCAAGAATCCCCAATCCCTTGGGAAGCTAATTGGTTTATAGATACTTCCTCATGGGTGGTGAATGGGAAGAAGATGAATGAATAGGCTATTATAGATGGGGATAGGAGCTCTCTAATTCAGTGAGGGAGTTTACTCAAAGCCTGATCTGTTCAAACCTGTGAATTGTAGCCCTGAATTAGGCTCTAAAGTTATTAAGTAGAAAGAATGAAAATGTATATACTAACTCTACAGATGCTTGGGGAGTGGTACATGTTTTTGAGAAAATATGGGAAGAAAGGGGGTTGTTGGATACTAAAGGAAAAGAATTAGCACGTACCACCCTGCTGGCTCAGGTTCTAGATAACTTTTTGTAGCCATTATACATGTGAGGGGACACCACATCAGGAGAATTTTTTTTGAGGCCAGAGGCAACTGCCTTGCTGATGAGGAAGTGAGAAAAATGGGAGAAGGAGAATCTGAGAAGTACCAGCAAATGTTAATTCTACTTCCTACTTTACCTCTGAGTCTGCCTTCTCCATCTTACACTGCAGAGAAAAAATTTAAAGCCCATATCTGGGGCTTCCTGAGAAAAACTAGGATCATATCTTAGAGAGTAAAGATAGATTTATAAGGGTTATGTAGCCACTTTGGCTAAACATCTGCATGAAATATAGCTCAAAGGTATTATCTCTCAGACACTAGCTCTAGGATTTCCTATATACAAGTTCAAGCCAGGAAATTGGGTCCTGATCTGGACTTAGAAGGAGGAGAAGCTGGCCTCAGTTTGGGAAGACCCTTTCCAGGTATTCCTGACCTTGGACACTGCAGTAAGGACTCAAGAGTGAGGCTGGACACACCACACCAGAGTGAAAGAACCAGTGGACCCTCTGACTGAATGGATTGTTGATCCAGAATAGTCCAAGGATCTAAAACTGTGCCTCCAATTCAATCCCCTCACTGGGTAACATTCTACCTTATAAACCATGAGGAATTAGAGTTGTAAACTATTGGGTTGCTTAATTCTTGCTATTTTTATTCTGTTGATTGCATTGGTGTGTAAGGCTTCTCATTTGTGTAGGTGCCATATTCTATTCTGAAAGAACCCTTTTGCCCCTTCTTCAGAATTGTAATTCTAGTGCTACACCAAGGGAATTTCCTTAGTTTATATATTCCTCTTTACATCTTGTGTTTAATCAGCACCCATCTCTTAGTTACCTTAAAGGAATAGTAGAAACTGTAGCTCTAACCTTTAGCCTGTTGGATTTGTGGGGGGCCTCAAAGGCTGTCCCAATGGCCCTGGATACCTGCTCCAATGAGCCCAGCTTGGATCCTGAGTAATAGGTCAATGTGATATATAATGGGAGAGGATTCTAGGAGTATTAGGAGGAACATTCATGGCATCTGTCAGAGTATCAAAAAGGAGAATATTGTTTCAACTATACTGGAGGGGAACTGAACTAGGGAATAGCCAATATCTCTGGACCTATAGGAATGGACCAATGAACAGGACTATTAACTATACAATTGTACAATAAATAATCCTGAAGAATTCAGTCCATCCAATGAATTTAAAAATCAACAGGATAAGGGAGGGACTTGCTGTTTTTTGGCTATATAACCCAACTTCTGCTTCTGTCCTGTGCCATCCTTATTGGCCTGCCCAGTTAGTGTGCTGGCCCTCTTCTTGCAAGAAGTGACTAAAGGCTTTCTGTTTGTACCTGCAGATGCCTTCTAGAAGTCAATTAACTAAGAGCAGGTCTACTATTCCATCCCACACACACGTAACCCTCATACTAATTCCACTTTAGTTTCTTCTTTTTTTTTGCTCATTTTTGGCCCCTGAACTTTTTAATCTACTTGTAAGAGTTGTTTCTTCCAGACTCCAAGCCACAAACTTGCAACTACTTGTCTACCCCGAATATCATCTGCTACCTGATTTTGACACTCAGCACTCCCTGGATGCTGTTATCACCACCTTCAAGTCACATGTTTTCCCTCCTCAGTCTAGGCCCCACTAGCCAGGGTCACCTCTATGCCCCTTATTAGCCTGAAGCAGCTTCAGAAGATGAGATTTTCATTCCTTTTTCCCAAATGAATTTGAGTCTGAACTGCTTGAGGTGGGAATGATGGGAAACTGTTTCTAGAATAAATGTGGCAATAGCCCTGAGGCCACCAGGCCTTGGAAGTGGTTAGTTCCACAGATTATGCTGCCTGCCAGATAACAATCTGTTGATCTGTGATAACAGGGTTTTTGAGACAAATGGTGAGGTATATACCTTTCCTCAGTTCTACCTCTGGGCCACAATATTAGCATATTAGTGCCATGAAGAACCTGATTTTTGTGTTTTTTCCTCTAAATTTTTCTTGCTCCATGTTCTTTGGAACTTAGCCTGCTTTAAATAGTGTTGCAATTACAATACACTTTGTCCCTTGACTTGGAGATGGATTGAAGCTTGCAAATTCTTTTGAGATGCCTCACAACACTAGTCTGTGACCCCAACATAAACCACATTGTAAGCTGAAACCATTATTCAAGTGAAATGGATAATTTTGATTATTTTAAATTAAATTTTTTTAATATAAATGAAATCTATGTAGCTAAAAACAGAAGGAATACAGAAAATTGGGGAAAACATTGATAGACAAGTTCTAAAACAGAAGTTGGATTGGGCTGGAATATTCCTGTGAAATGATGAGCTGGTTCATCTAGAAAAACATGGAAGGACTTGTACTTACAAAAGAAGATGCTATCCACCTTCAGAGAAACAGTGGAAATGCTTAGTATGGTCTTACATAAATTTGTATGAGTGTATTTTATTGACATCTATGTATGCATGTATTGTATGTATATGTGTGTGTATGTATGTATCTGCACTAAATTGTAGTCTTCTTGGGGATGAGGAGAAGAGAGAAAAACCAAAGTTAAAAGTGCATAGCAGAGAACAAAACATATCCTATAAAAAAGCAAAGAAAAACCGGATATCTTTGAAAACCATGTACAGTATTTATTATATAGATTTTCTTGAAATGGAAATTTATCACTTTATATTGAATTCTTTCTTATGTTCTTTGTAATGACAGTTTTTTTTCTAATTTTGTACTTAAATTTAAAATAAATTTAAAAACAAAAAAAATGAAATGAAAAAATCTATAATTTCAAGGATGAGTTTTTTTTTTTTTTACTTCTTTTTATAGAAAAGTGGGGAAAGCATGAGTGCAAGATGCTTCAGATGTTAACATACAAGGTCAATGTTTTGGTTTCACAAGATTGCAATATTTCAAGACTAGAAAGGACTTCAGAAATCATCCATCTATACTCCCAATCTATAAATCAATCTATACTCCCAATGAAATCTCCATTTATAACATACAAAAATCAGAGGTCATTCAACCTCTTTTTATTCTATTTTGAGATACCTGTAATTGTTAAGTTTTTTACCAATATCAAGCCTGAATTTTCCTCTGCAACTTTCACCCATCATTGCTCTGGTTCTATCCTTTGGGTTCAAACAGAACAAATATAGTCTCAAAATAAGAGCCTTTCAGAACTGTTTTGAACTTTCTCCTCTCCAAGCTAGAAAGGAAACATAATTTCCTTCAAACTATCTTCATTTGATGTGTACTCATGGAACTTATGCACCTGAGGTTTTGCTCTCCTTGTAGTAGTAGACATAGCGGCAATACCAACAGTCTTTTCAATTGTATTCAACTCTTCTTAACCACATTGGAGTTTTCATGGCAAAGATACATTTATGATTTGTCACCTCCCATTCCAACTCATTTTACAGGTGAGAAAACTGAGACAAACAGGGTTAAGTGGCTTGCCCAGGATCACACAGCAAAGTGGGCATCTCAGGACAGATTTGAACACAGGAGGAGGAATCTTCCTGACTCCTAAACTGGCATTCTATCCATTAAATCACTTAGCTGCCACTGATAACAACAGCTAGCATTTAGATAGTACTTAAGAATATCTCATTTTATCCTCACAATAACTGTGGGATGTAAGGGATATTATTATCCCCATTTTAGAGTTGAGAAAACTAAGATACCTTGTAGAGACCAAGATCATACCACTAGTAAGGCAGAATTTTAACTCCAGCCCAGTAGACCCTAACTGTATACCTAACTTGCCATAACAATGTCTTTTCTCAAATGTGGCACCCAGAATAGAATACAACAACACTGATATAGTCTGAAGAGGGCAGATTAAAGTAGGATTATCTTTTCTTTTTCTTTATTCCAGGAAAAAGTCACTCTCTTACAGCAATTAGAAATTGCATTTATATTTCTTAAGTAGGTTTTGTTGTTACAATGGAAGTTTCAATGGGAAATAAGTTATTTGGAAGTGATAGCAGTATTTAAAATAAAAAGACTTAGAAGATAAACTTTTTTTAAAGATAAATTTACTAACTTGCTATTGTTATGTTGCATTAGGTGAGTCTCTCTGTTCTACCTCAGTTTCTTCATTCTGGAAATGGAAAATTGTCCTCTCACAGATTCATTGTTAAGACATGATGAACTGATCAATGGAAAGCATCTTGCAAACCATTCAGAGCTATACTAATAATAATATATTATTATGATCATCATCATCACCACCATCCTCATGATTAAAATATGGCCTTCCTGTTTCATGCAGCAAAACAGATATGGACCAGAGGGAAGCTCCCTTTCCCACTTTTTCATCCTTCTCAGTAAATGTTAGCAAAGAGGCATTTTCACTAACTTCCTTCAAGATTTGCCTCCTTTATCATATCCCTGGAAAATCTTCTCTGATGCCCATTCCTCCCTTTCAAAAGCCCCCTTCCCACAAAAGGGAATTGTTTTATACATATTTGTATTGAGTTATTCATGTTTATCTTGTTTCATCGGATAGAATGTAAGCCTAGAATATTATGCTCCATATTCTGTCTGTCTCACTGCCTCTGTCTGTCTTCTGCCTCTCTCTGTCTCTCTGCCTGTCTGTCTCTTTGTCTCTGTCTCTGTTTCTCCCTGTCTCTGTCTGCCTGTTTGCCTGCCTGCCTGCCTGATTGTCTGTCTCTCTATCTGTCTGTCTGTCTGTCACACATACACATACACACACATACACTGAACAAATGAATAAATGAATGCCCCAAACCACCTGTGCTAGATGAAGCCTTCCTGGAAGTAGGACTTAAAAAGTTGTAGCCTGTGCTAGTAATTTATCAAAACATTAGACTTTTTGACCTTCAGTCATGTGCTCTGTACATTCACAAATTCTTGGCTAAAAACTGATACATGGTTCACTTTCTTTCCAGAGAAGAGGCAGCTAAAGTTCTGAATAGATCAGGTTTTGTCAGGGCCTTTGGGAAGTTCACAGTGGGAGGGTGGGACTTTACAGGGTTGTGGCTCTTAAGAATGAATCCCTGAGCACCTTGTTAGATGAAAACAAACAGGCTTAATTGCCCTCTCTCTTTCCTTTTTTTCTCCCCCCAACTCTACCTCTGTGACCTTACACTAAATATTCTCTGGGGGAAAGACTTTGTTACAAGGATTTTAATTCTTCTCAGTTTTCCCAATTGAATCAAAGGATGTGAACATGCAGTTTCCCAATGAAGAAATTAAAGCAATTTGTGGTTATATGAAAAAAAATGCTTTAAATCATTATTGATTAGAGAAATGCAAATTAAAATAACTTTGAGATACCATTTTATACCTACCAGATTGGATGAAATAATTGAAGGGGAAAGCAACAAATGTTGGGAAGGGATATGGAAAAAGATTGAAAATTTTTTCATAAATGAAAATAATTAATTATCAGTGAACTGATCCAACCATTTTGGAATTATATCCAAAGAGTTTTTAAACTACATATATCCTTCTAGAACAGTTAGGAGAGAGGAAAGAAAAAAAGGAGAAAAAATTTACATGATGAGTCTTGTATATTTAAAAGGAATAGCAAGTTATACTTAGTAGATTTGCAGTTTCATGTGTAGGCAACTCTTTTTTATACTATGATAGAAATATTTATTTTATAATATAAATTAAAAATAAAATAAATTAAAAATACTTTGCTTTTAGTAGCACTTTCAACTATTCAGAGATGAGTATCCCTTGCTCTTCTGCCAGAAGGAAAGTTCCTAGTTGTGTATTCATCAGATTAATATGATGGGCCAAATCTAATGAGCAATTAATGGCTATTCATCAATTATTATGTGTCAGGTATTGTGCTGGGCACTGAGAATATCTGTCCAAGTGTTCTGGTCCTGATGAATTCAAATTATTTGGGTCAATTTAACTCTATTTGTTAGGTGATCAAAGAAATGTTATATGGAATTACTTTTTGAAACATTTAATATTCTTGAATTAAGTAGTATTGATATTCTGTTTTTACTTAAATATGTACTTGCCTCTGCCATAAAATATGATTTCCCTAAAGCCAGGAGTTATTTCAATCTTACTGTATAAATACTCAGGTTTTATTTAGCAAGTACCTGGCACATTGTAGATGGTTAATATATACTTGAACAATTATTTGCTGTATTTACTAAGCAAATGCCAGTAGTACATGAAAGATGGGGAGAAATAATGGAAGAGTCAAGTTCCTTTTCTTTACCAATATAGACCAAAGACTAAAATGAGATGGATTAACCTACCTGAAGCACCACAAAGGAGACAGCTGGGTAGTATAGTGAATAGATTCTAGGTCTGGGAAACAGGAAAACCTGAGTTCAACTATTACCTCTGAATTTATTAGCTCTGTGACCCTAGACAAGTCATTCAGTGTCTCTGCCTCAATTTTTTTAGTTGAAAAAATGAAGATATTAATAGTACTTACCTCTCAGGGTTGTCATAAGAATCAAATATCATAATCTTTTTAAATTACCTGGCACATAGTAGGTGCTATTTAACATTAACTATTATTATAAAGGAGGTTGGCTCCAAGAGTAGTCCAGGGATATGTGCCAAGATACAAATCTGCTTAGATAGATATATAGATATGTGTGTATAGATGTGTGTGTGTGTGCATCTCTCTCTCTATATATATATATATCTTTCTCTCTCTGTCTTTCTCTCTTTGTCTCTCTGTCTCAGTTTCTCTGTCTCTCTCCTCCTTCTCTGTCTCTCTGTATCTCTCTCTCTTTGTCTCTGTCTCTGTCTCCCTCTATTAATGCTTATCTATCTGTCTAATGTTTCAGTAAACAGTTTATAGTAGGAGGCTCTAGTCTAGAGATTTTTAAAGTGGGGTCAGTGTATTTTTAAAATTTTGATAAATTTTTTTAATATAATTGTTTTATAGTTCTATGCATTTATTTTACATATTTAAATGTATTATATTGAGAACAGGGCCATATATCTCACCAGATTCAAGGAATACCAAGATACATAGAAGATTAAAATCCTCTCCCTTAGGAGAACAAAATCTTCACTATATTTCTGGAATCACTTCAGTGATCCTAAAGTTTAGGTCTATTCATGCCACTGCAATAATAAAAAAAAATTCCAATGACTTCCTGTCATCCATATGATTAAATAAAAAATCTTCTGATATTAAATATCCTTTGCAACTGAATTCCCTGATACCTTTCCAGTCTTCTTACACCTTGTATCTTAGATGTACTCTTTGATCCAATGACACTGACCTCCTTACTATTCCCTGAATAAGATACTCCATCTTCTGGCTTTAGGCATCTTCTTTGGCTGTCCACCATGCTTCATTTCCAATCTTCTGGATTCTTTCTAGGCCCAACTGAAATCCTTCCTTCTACTTTAAGCATTTCTAGATGCCTCTTAATTCTAGTGCTTTCCCTAGCATAATTTCCTATCTATCTGGTATATCACTTTTTTTTGCATGCACATCTGTTACTAAGGTAGCTCAGTTCCAATGATCATTTTGCTATTTAGCTGAGGTAGAAAAGACAACAGATGAAGGAGTACTGGAACATGAGAGAAACTAACTCCTTTCCCTTCTCCATAGCTCCCAGACTGAAGTATGCACTTGTGACCATTGAGAAAGGTATTTCCAGAAGAATTTAAGTCAATAAGCATTTTATATATTGATATTTTTATATTTTCATTAGTTCCCCCCAAATCTCTCCCAGAAACATTTCTTTTAACAAAGAATTAAAAAAAAAACAGAAAAAAGAAGAGGAAAAAGCAGCATAAATGATCAATATATCAGAAACATTTGAAAGGATATGCAGTGGAACACACTTATGGACTTCTTACCTCTGCAGAGTAGTAAATGGGGCTGTCTTCTCATATCTCTTCTTTCAGGACATGGATATTTACTTTTTTTTATTCTTTATTATCATAGAAAGAATTGATATTTAGACAGACAGAAATTTAGATATAAATATAGGTATATTTATATAAATGGGGACTATACAGCCTCCTTAAGATAAAAACACAAAATGAAATCTCTGGGTTAAAGGGTCTAGAAAGTTTAGTCACTTTTTATTTCCATAATTCTGATGGCTTTTTAAAATGGTTATACTGACTGAAAAATCCACCAACAATGTATTATTGTGCCTATATTCCTAAAACACCTTCAATATTAACTATTCTTAGGTTTTATCAAAATCAAATTGCAGAGCCTAAGATAAAATATCATGGGGTCTTTTTGATTGGTCATTTTTCTGATTAGTAGTAATTTGCTGCATTTTTTCATGTGGATGCTAATAGTTTACAACTTTTCTTTTGAGATTTGGAAATGGCTATTATATGTAAAACAAATAGACATGGGTGTGTATATGTTTGTGATGAGTTAATTTTTTTCTATATCAAAAATGTTTGATACAAATTGGGTTGTTCTTTTCTAAACAACTGCTTCCATTCTTATCCAAAATGGATTAGTTTTCTCTATACAAAAACTATTCAGTTTCATGTAGTCAAAGTTATACATTTTATCTTTTGTAATTGTTTGTACACCAATATTGCTTAAGAATATATTTCCTAATTATAGCTTCATAGGTATATGACCTTTTCTTCTAATATTTTTATACTATGATCTTTAATATTAAAGTCATATATCCATTTATAATATATTGTGGAAAATTGTGAAATGAAATATTAGGGTAAGCCTATGCCCTGCCAGAATTCATTCTAGTTTGTTTAGCAATTTTTAAAAACCACATAAGGCATTTTTTCTAAGTAATTTATGTTTTTCAGTATGTCAAAAACTGGATTACTGAGCTCTATTATTTCTTATTCTCTTATGTCCAGATGGTTTTATTGATCTACCTCTTTGTTTTTTAAGCAATACTAGATGGTTTTAATAAATTATGCTTTCTTCATAGAGTTTGATGTCTGAAAGTGTTATTCCTCATTTTTTTTTTTTTTTTTTGCTTAGACAATTGAGGTTAAGTGAATTGCCCCGGGTCACACAGCTAGGGAATGTTAAATGTCTGAGACCACATTTGAATTCAGGTCCTCCTGACTTCAAGGCTGGTGCTCTATCCACTGCACCACCTAGCTGCCCCCATCCCTCCTTTTTACCATTGTCTTTGACATTCTGAAGTTTTTACACTTCCATATGAATATTATTATTTTATCAAGTTCCATAAAACATACCTGTGATAATTTATTTATTATAACATTAAAAGTGTGAATTAACTTTAGTAGTATTTTTTTTTTACCATATTCATATGAGCTAACCATAAACACTCTACAGCCCTCTAGTTATTGGTAAGTTACCTGTTATTTTTTTTTTTTAAGGAATGCTTATAAAAACAATTAACTTACTGTGGCAGAATTTATTTTCTAGTTTCCTACTTTGCTAAAGCTTTTAAGTTGTCTCAATTAGTATCTTGCTGATTATCTTGCATTTTTCAAGTAAATATCAGCAAGTAGCAATATTTTCATCTTTCCTATAGCTATTTACATGTTTTTAATTTCTTTCTATTGTCAATCTTATTGCTAGTATTTCCAGAAATTTATTAAATAATAGTGGCAAAAAAGCATATTTAATTTACTCTCTTATTTACTGGAAAAGATTCCAGTGTATCCCTATTATACATGATATTTGCTTTGGTTTTACATAAATACTTTCATGATATTAAAAAAGATTCCTCTGTGCCTATACTTTGTAGAGTGATCTGTCAGGATAAGGGTCACATTTCATCAAGACTTTTCTTTCATTAATTGATATGATCATATTGAATTGGATGTTTGGCTTTTAATATGATTAATTATGTTGATTGTTTTCTTTTCTTTTTTGAAATTAATCCAACATGATCACAATGAGTGAATTCTTGGATAAATCACTTTTATCTTATTTGATAATCTTTTGTTTAACATTTTTGAATGACTACACATTAATAATGCTAGTCTACATGGTCCTACTATGCCGAATACTTCTGATTTAAATATTAGGATTATATTTGTCTCCTATCATGAATTTAGTACAATGTTTTCTCTCTCAATCAATGATAATAATTTGGATTATAATTATTCTTTGAAAGTTTGATAGAATTCTCCCATTAATCCATCAAGACCAGAAGTTTTATTCTTGGATAGTTCTTTTACTGTTAGTTCTATTCACTTTTTTGAGATTAGGTTATTTAAAATCTGTTTGGCCTTCTGCCTTTTTTCTATATTTTATATTTTTGAAGATTTTTTAAAAATTTGTTTTGTCTTCTTGGTTTTGTTAGCATATAACAATGTATATTAGGTATTCTGATTATTCTTTTTTCCTTCTAGTTTTGTCTTATTTTCATTTTGTTGATTGCATTTCTCATTCTCACATTTTTAATAACATTATCTAAAAGTTTTTCAAAGAATCTGTTTTTAATTTTATCATTTCTATATTTTGGGGGGTTTCTAGTTTATTTCTCTTCTTGTCTTTAATATTTACTCTTTTATGCTTTTTAAAAGTTTATTTCAATTTGCTGATTTTCTAATTTTTAAATGTATATTAAATTCATCATTCTTCTTTTTCTATTTTTAATATATCTATATCTATAACCTACAAATTTTGTTATGTTGTTAGATTACTATCATTTTTATATCAGATTTTTAAAAAAAATATTGCTTTTCTTTTGATCACTCTTTGCTTTAGTTCTGATCCTAACTTGCCTTGCTATTACTTAATCTCCTCCCATCCATGGATCCCTCCCTTGTCTTCTTCCCTCACCCTTTGATTTCCTCTCTTATTTCTTTATAGATTTTGGAGGGTGCTATGCCCTTAATACTATATATGTAATATTGCCTATTTAACCCATTTCCATTCCTATTGAAAATACACTAGAGAGTATAGCAATAAATGGGCTTTTCCTTAAAATGATCAGTAGCATCTTTTTAAAACCATCAGCAAGCATCATATGTAATGGAGACAAACTAGAACCATTCCCAATAAGATCAGGAGTGAAACAAGGCTTCCCACTGTCACCATTACTATTCAATATTGTATTAGAAATGCTAGCCTTGGCAATAAGACAAGAAAAAGAAATTAAAGGAATTAGAGTAGGTCATGAAGAAACCAAATTATCACTCTTTGCAGATGATATGATGGTCTACTTAGAGAACCCTAGAGAATCAACTAAAAAACTATTAGAATTAATCCACAACTTTAGCAAAGTTGCAGGATACAAAATAAATCCACATAAATCATCAGCATTTTTATACACCACCAACAAAATGCAACAGCAAGAGATACAAAGAGAAATTCCATTCAAAATAACTATCGATAGTATAAAATATTTGGGAATATATCTGCCAAGGGAAAGTCAGGATCTATATGAGCAAAACTACAAAACACTCTCCACACAAATAAAGTCAGATCTAAACAATTGGAAAAACATCAAGTGCTC
Organism: Myrmecobius fasciatus; assembly: GCA_023553655.1. Classification (NCBI taxonomy): domain Eukaryota; kingdom Metazoa; phylum Chordata; class Mammalia; order Dasyuromorphia; family Myrmecobiidae; genus Myrmecobius; species Myrmecobius fasciatus. The sequence goes on from JAJPUD010003462.1 coordinate 210,781, forward strand.
TTATAGGTCCAGCGAATATAATAAAGATGGCAATACTACCTAAATTAATCTATTTATTTAGTGCTATACCAATCAAACTCCCAAGAAATTATTTAACTGATCTAGAAAAAATAACAACAACATTCATCTGGAAAAACAAAAGGTCAAGAATTTCAAGGGAATTAATGAAAAAAATGCAAATGAGGGTGGCCTACCTGTACCAGATCTAAAACTATATTATAAAGCAGTGGTCATCAAAACCATTTGGTACTGGCTAAGAAATAGAGTAGTGAATCAATGGAATAGGTTAGGTTCACAGGACAAAATACTCAATGACAATAGTAATCTAGTGTTTGATAAACCTGAAGACCCCAGTTTTTGGGATAAAAACTCACTATTTGACAAAAACTGCTGGGAAAATTGGAAACTAATATGGAAGAAACTAGGCATTGACCCACACTTAATGCTACATACCAAGATAAAGTCGAAATGGATTCATGATCTAGACATAAAGAATGATATTATAAACAAATTAGAACAATGTAGGATGGTTTACCTCTCAGACCTGTGGAGGGGGAAGGAATTTGTGACCAAAGAAGAACTAGAGATCATCATTAATCACAAAAGAGATAATTTTGACTATATCAAGTTAAAAAGTTTTTGTACAAACAAAATGAATGCAGATAAGATTAGAAGGGTAGCAATAAACTGGGAAAATATTTTTAATTTCAAAGGTTCTGATAGAGGCCTCATTTCTAAAATATATAGAGAATTGACTCAAATATATAAGAATTCAAGCCATTCTCCAATTGATAAATGGTCAAAAGATATGAACAGACATTTTCAGATGAAAAAATTGAAACTATTTCTAGTCACATGAAAAGGTGCTCCAAATCACGATTGATCAGAGAAATGCAAATTAAGACAACTCTGAGATACTACTACACAACTGTCAGATTGGCTAAGATGACAGGAAAAGATAATGGCCAATGTTGCAGGGGATGTGGGAAAACTGGGACACTAATACATTGTTGGTGGAACTGTGAACGGATCCAATCATTCTGGAGAGCAATCTGGAACTATGCTCAAAAAGTTATCAAACTGTGCATACCATTTGACCCAGCAGTGTTTCTACTGGGCCTATATCCCAAAGAGATTTTACAGGAGAGAAAGGGACCCACATGTGCAAAAATGTTTGTGGTAGCCCTTTTTGTAGTGGCAAGAAACTGGAAATTGAAAGGATGCCCATCAATTGGAGATTGGCTGAATAAATTATGGTATATGAATGTCATGGAATATTATTGTTCGGTAAGAAACGGCCAGCAGGACAATTTCAGAGAGGCCTGGAGAGACTTGCATGAACTGATGCTGAGTGAAATCAGCAGAACCAGGAGAACATTATACACAGCAACAAGACTTATATGATGATCAATTCTGATGGAAATGGTTCTCTTCAACAATGATGTGATTCAAACCAGTTCCTATTGTTCAGCAATGAAGATAGTCATATACATCCAGAGAGAGGCCTGAGGGAACTGAGTGTGAACCACAACACAGCATTTTAACGCTTTCTGTGAATATTTCCATGCATTTTGTTTTCCTTCTTAGGTTGTTTTTCTTTTTTTCTCACTTTCTAGATCTGATGTTTCTTGTGCAGTGAGATAACTGTATAGATATGTATACATATATTGGATTTGTCATGTAATTTAACATATTTAGCATGTATTAGATTACCTGTCATCTAGGGGTGGGGGTGGGGGGAAGAAGGGGAAAAGCTTGGAACAAAGAAAAAAAAAGTTTTGCAAAGGTTAATGTAGAAAAATCACTCATATGTTTTGTAAATAAAAAGCTTTTAATAAAAAAAAAAAGACTCTATATTTCCTTTTCTAGTTGCTTAACTCCCCACCTCCCCTAACTTTTCTTGTTTTTCTTGGATGGTTTTTATTTTTATTTTTATTTTTTGTTTTCCCTCAATGTTTCTCATTTGATTTTTAAATTCTTTTTTGAATTCTATAAATTCTCTATAAATTCTCACATTACTCTTTGGGGTGGAAGATTTTTTTTTTTTTTTTTTTTTTTTTTTTTTACTTCAGTGTCCTTTGAAGATTAACCCTGTTTTCACAGTATGTTTCTATGGTGAGGTTCTTTCTTCTTTGCCAGCTCATATATATATATATATATATATATATATATATTTTTTTTTTTAAAGAGGCTCCTGAGTAAAAGATCAGATGTAAACAACAGGTCAGAACAAGAGAAACATCAATGGTCGTTAACCCACTCAATTCCTGGTAAAAACTGTCTAAATCAGACAGGAGAAGGAGAATGGCTAGGGAGCAGTGAGTGTGATTGGGTTTACTCTGGGGAGGTTAAAACCACTCACCTTGATTGTACAAAGTATAAGCATAGATGGAACCAAACTCATGTCGGATGCAAGAATGGAGTATGGCGTCCCTGTACTAATTTAGGGTGGGAGTTAGACTACTGCCAATTTCCACCATGCAGAAACTTGAATTGGCTCCCAAATTGATGTGAAACAGTTTTATTCATTGGAGATAGGTGTGGTCACCCATGTGGGCCTTGGCAAATAGCAGAATATATGAGGAGAAATGAAAAGGGAGTTCTAATCCAACTCTGGTACCAATGGGCTTGGCAGAATTCAACTTAGGTTATTTTACCTCTTTTTGGAGCACAAAGGATAAGTCTGAATCTAATATTATGAATATTATGAGCTTCAAAGGTAAACAGCAATTATGAAAATGTCAGTATCAGGATAATATTTGGACCCTATACCAGGAAGGTCCATTGCGGGGTAAAGACTCAATATTATCCCATAGTGTTCAACAGGACAAATATTTTTGAATCAAGCAACCCTGCATTTAAGGGACATTATTGGATCTGTGGTCAAACTTCTTGTACCCACCTTCCCCTTAATTGGACTGGTGTCTGTTATATTGGGTTAATTAGACCAAAATTCTTCTTCTTGCCTGGAATTGATGTGAATCATTTAGGAATCCAGTTATATGATGATTTGGAGTGGGAGAAACAGAGCATTGATACTTCCCTAACACAGACTGGGGATGCTAATGGATGGGGAGATACATGACCACCTGAAAGAATAATCTGAGAGTATGGACCAGCCACCTGGGCTCAAGATGATAATTGGGGATACAGAACTCCTAAATATATTTTAAATAGATTAATTTGACTCCAAGTTGTCTTAGAGATTGTCACTAATCAGACAGCGAGAGCCCTGGACTTTTTGGTGGATCAGGCAACCCAAACCAGAGAGGTAGTCTTACATCACAGATTGGTTTTGGATTATCTACTAGCAGAGGAAAGGGGAGTGTGTGGGAAGCTGAATCTTTTTACTTGTTGTATGCAAATCACTGATAATGGGAAAATAGTAAAGGAAATTGCCAAAGATATTAGGAAACTGGTACATGTCCCTGTGCAAACCTGGAGTTCTCTGTTCAATATATCATGGTGGTCTTGGTTCAATGGTAGCTGGTGGAAGCAGGTATTATGGTTTGGATTAATTGCTTTAAGTGGAGTAATACTTTTACCACTTTGTCTGCCTTGTATAATATGTATTGTTACTGGGATAGTGCATAAAACCATAGCTGAAATTCTAGGGAATGAGAGCAAAATGCAAATGCTAATGCTGCAACATCAAGGATGGACCCCAGTACATAAAGAAGATGCTGGTGATGAGGAGGTTGATACTATAAGTAGCATATTATTGCAAAAATTTTGTAATGAGATTTCTTCAAAACACTAGGAAAATAGAGGGGGGGACTGAGTGTGACAATCAAAGTGAAGATCTCTCAGCACTATAGACTAAATTAGACAAAGCCTGAGGGCCTAAGTTTTAGTTCCCGGATGGGGGGAAGGTAGAAAGTATTTTGATTTATAAGCTGTCAACATTCCAGTTCCTAAATAAGGAAAGTAAAGCATATATAACCAATTAGAATGTATGTAAAGGAAAAGGGGGAGTGGTCTTGGGACTTTCTTTGTTCTGGACTGTATACAAGTCACAAAAATTTACTGGACAGTGGCTCTCCCAACTCTGGACTACTTATTTGTTCCATTGTGGGACTACTCGGTACTCATGAGTTCTTGAATAAAGCCTTTGTTCTATATCTTGAGATGCCTCTGAAGTATTGATAATTCAGATGAGGGCCTGAATATCCCACACAGGATTTTTTCTCTTCTTCCTCTATAAACACAAGACAGTGTTTCAGTTATATCAACCTAAATTTAATAATAGGACTCACTAAATCTTATCTCCTTACCCTTACTCCCCAAATTTTGTCTTTAACTTTTTAGAATTTTGATTATTAATTTTTTTTGCTTGCTTTTACACACTTATTTAATTTTTCCTCTCAGCTAAGTAGTCAAGTAGAGTTTCCCTTCTCTCTTCCCCTTCAATTTGTTTTGCTTAATGGTTTTTAATTTTCTGTTTCTTTTTCCAAAAAAAGCTTTCTTTCTTTTCTTTTCTTTATTGTTTTTATCTTCCTGTTTATTCTAGACTTTTTTTTTCTTTGATTCATGGCCTTTATACTTGTTTACTTTAAAAAAAAATTGAGGTACCTTTTTTAGGTTCCTTCTAAATATCTAATATGTTACTGCCTTGCAGATATTGTCCTTTGACTTCCTTTATTTATGTGAAATTCAGGCTCATGATAGAAAATGTTGGTTGCCCAAAGGTAGGAATTTTTTTTTCCATCCCTGATTGTTTAGTTCATTGTTGACCTTGGTCCTTCCCGTAGCTATTTTCCCCCATTTGTCACAAAATCTTCTCCCTTGATCTGTGAATTCCCACTCTTCTAAATGTTAGTTGTACCTAAGTGCTCTGTTTCTCATTCTGAGGAAGCATACCTGAAAATTATACTCATTGTGTCCATCTCCTTTTATAGATTATCTCTTTTCTCTCATGGAAGTATTCATCAGTAGTACTGATAAGGTGTGTGAGAAAGGGGATGGGATGGGACCCCCTTTGGCCAGTTGCAAGCTTTGTGAAGAATCTAAGAATCCCCACTGAATGAGGCAAGAAGTCTATGGTAAAAGGAGACAAGTTTATTTCATGGAAAAGAACAGAATCTCATCAGTGAGCCAAAGCTTGCTAGGGTTTTGGCATTGGCGGGTTTAAAGGTCTTTCCTTATATGGGACTCTTCTAGCCCCAGGCAAATAAATGGAGCAGTTTGAATATCTAATTTGATTGAATTGAAAGTGAAGTTTGCAAATGAATAGAGGGTGTGGCCCCCTCCCATCTCAATGGGGATTTTGAGATCCAGCCTTCCCCCCAAGATCAGGACACATAATCAAGGACACAATTTACATCAGTACTACCTCCTACCATTGATATAAAATTCCCCAATCTTTCCCCCCTTTTCAAATCCTTATCATTGGCCTCTCCTACATTCTTTGATAGGATTTCTTCTTTCATAGACTATAAAACTTAAAGCCTTTGACTTGATTAAAATGCATCATCTATTTCCCTCTATCTTCTTCCTCACATTCCATCTTTTTTTCAATCTTACATTCTGTAATTTAGTCCCAGAAAAAAAAAAAAAAAAGATTCTTCAGTATGTAGGGTTTTATAAGGTTTACTCTATGATGCTTCAGACCTGTTTCTCAACCACTACTTTTATTTGACTTGTAGTTTTACTTTTGTTTCCTTGTGTACATTTAGAAAGAGATTTTTTTAATGATCTCAGTTGTTATTTGTGTGAGATATGAGAACTTGTCTTTTCATAGAAATATGCAAGAGAAACATCATGTGAAGACAGTATTCTGTTGTATATATTATATTTTGAATTTATAGTAAAAATCAAATTAAACTAGCCAAGGGTCATGAAGATAGGAAAATAGGGTTTTGTAGCTTAGCTGTAGTATGCAAGGTTAATTATTTCATAAATATTAACTTTTCTCCAGGAGGAGGTTAGACTCATTTTGATGATCATGTGATGAATATGGTGTGTATGTGTGGGGTGAACATATTTAGAGGTAAGTATATAGGAAGCAACACATGAAATTGTGCCTCCCTGAGTACCCAGCAAATGGAGAAATAGGGGCGGGACCTTGTGGCCAGTTGCAGGGATATAATGCTTGATGTTACTCTCTTCTGGTATGTGTCTATTCCATAATAGGACACAAGTGCTTCTGCAGATGTATAATAAAACAGACTTTTAACTTCACCCCTTTCTGAGTCCAAGAAGTTTATTTCTCACATTTGCTTCTTGTTGTTGTCCTTGGTTATTATGGTGTTGAAACTTCTTGTTTTTCTCTAATCTGGCTGTTTGTGAAGCAAATAATTTCTTCAGGTCTACTTTTCTTGCTAAGAATATTTCCTTGTAATTAATTATATAACTTTTTATTTCTAATCAATTATCCTCTTTCATTTCTTTGGTGCAACTGCCATCAAAGATTCAAGTTTTTCTAATCAATCAATTAGTTCTACTATATAGGACATAAATTCTGCTTTTGCAATTCTCATTTTTCTCTTAAAACATTCAGGAATATTATGTTCTGGCTCTGTGCTCTTTTAGGATTCCACAGGGTCCCCTACCTCATCAGATGATGGTTCATTTCCCTTTGCTTTATGACATTTATTCATAGAAGACTAAAACTAATTCCTTAATCTTGAAACCATAATTTCTTCTATTATTAATATCTTCTATGTTAGTTTATTTACTTATGCACATATTCTTTCATTGACTTTCTTTCTTCCTTATATCTCTGGCAATTTGAGTCTCTTTCTTATTCCTCACTTTTTGACTCCTTCTACAATGGGAATGATTTTTCTGGGGGTTGGATTTAAAAAACTCTTAGCTTCTTAAAATATTGAGTAATTCATGGTTCAACGATATTGGTCTTCTGGGACTTTGGCTGGAAAAGACTGGTTTCTGGTATGTCTTAGGCCCTTTCCCTAAGATTTAACGGGGTATAACACAGTCTCACATGTCTTATTATGTCCATCTATTTCTCTGGTTTCTGATTGAGTTCAATTGTGGCACAGAATGCTGCCATACTACTATCACACCCTGAACAAATCATTCTTCCCATCCCAGCATTAGAGGTGTTTACAGTAATATCTCTTATTAAAAAAAAAAATTAACCAGCAAAGAAGAAAGAACTCCACCATAGAAATATACTGAGGGAACAGGAAAGTCTGGAGTTCCTCTTTAGAAAAGGGCACTGAAATTTAAAAAAAAAATAGTTTCTACCTCAAAGAGTAATGTGAAGTGGCTCCCTGCCCAGAGAGAATTTATAGAACTCAAAAAAGAATTTAAAAATGAAATGAGAGACATTGAGGAAAAACTAAAAAAAAAAAAAAAAAAAAACCATTCAAGAAAAACAAGAATATTATTGGGGGGGGGAAGTTAACCAACTGGAAAAGGAGATACAGAGTCTCAAAGACAAAAATGATTCTTTGAAAATTAGAATTGGACAAGGGGAAGCTAGTGAAGCTATGAGAGATCAAAAAATAACAACAGATTATAAAGAATGAAAAAATAGAACAGAATGTGAAACATCTTACAAGAAAAACAACAGATCTGGAGAACAGATCAAGAAGAGAAAATATAAGAATAATTGGACTGCCTGAAAGTTGTGACAATGATGCAAGAAATAATCTAAGAAAATTGTCCTGAAGAGATTGAACATGAGGGGAACGTAGAAATAGAAGAAATCCACTGATCAACACCTTGACCAGATCCTTTGTGCAAAACACCTAGGAACATCATTGCCAAATTTTAAAATTGCCAGATCAAAGAGAACATTTTGCAAGGAACAAGAAAAAACAATTCAAATATACTGGAGCTACAATTAGAATTGTACAGAACTTATTGGCAGCCATAATAAAAGACTGCAGATCATTGAATCATATCTACTGAAAATCAAAAGAACTAGGCCTCTAACCAAAAATATCATATCCAGCAAAATTAGCTACAATGTTGAAAGAGAAAAAAATGAGCATTCAATTAACTTGCAGATTTTCAGGACTTTTTATCAACCAAACCTTAACTTAATAGAAAATTTAATATATAAGAGCCAATATCAAGAATCAGTTTCGAGGAACTCAACATGGATAAATTATTTATGTTTTTTTACATGGGAAATTTATAGCATATTATTAAGATTGACATCAACAGTACAGCAGCTCAAGAAAGATTAGGGCAGAGTTAAGGTAAACATAGTTATTGTGTCATACAAATAAGGTGCAGAAGAAAAATAGACACAGAGGCATGGGAGGGGGGGAGAGGAAGACTCATAGTTCTGAGAACAATTCACATCAGGGATGGTTTAAATAGACAACATTACATGTATAATATGAAAGCTAGAGCCCCTTCCAAAATCCATAAAGAAATAAGGGGGAGGGATGAGCAGATAGGGAAGCAAAAGGTGAGGGAAGAAGACAAGGGTGGGATTCATGGATGAGGAAAGATTAAGTAATAGCAAGGCAAGTTAACAACAGAATTAAAGCAAAGAGTCAGCAGGATTAAATATATGTGTGTGTCTATGTGTGGTTGTATGAGTGTGCATATATATGTATATGTACATATCTATATGTGTATATATAAATATAACTTTTCTTAACTATAGTCTGCTTGGGGGTAGTGGGAGAAATGAAAAGCAGAAAAAGAATAAAGTAAAAAATGTACACAACAGAGAACAAAAGAACAATTTACAAGGAAATTAAAAAAAGAAAGACTCATGAATATTATTTCTTGTAATAATAATAATATATATGCATATATGTATATATATATACACACAACTATATATATACATCTATGTATATACAATTTCTTGAATTGGTATTTGTTGTTATATATTTTGTATAATCCCTGATGTTCTGCTGGGAACATGACAATGTTGTCTTTTGTTTTGATTCATTTTGTTTTGTATTCCTTTTCTGTTTTTCTTTTTTCTTAATTCTGTTTCTTTAAATAGAATAAATTTGGAGGGAAAAAAAAGGTTCTAATTCATTTTAGTCTGTATATTCAATTTTGGCCTGGTATAAGGTAGAAATTTAAAAGGGAGTTTTTGGGTAGTTGTGGATTAATAGTTAAAGAAACATTTTCCCACTATTTGAGGCACAAAAGGATTGAATATGGAAGGATTTTTAGACTTTGATTATAAGTCGAACCAAATAGGCAGGACAATCCAGGAGACTAGGTAGGATCCTAATCAAGTCCTTTAATATGTTAAAGATTGCTGATACTTAAGATGTCAATTTCTATAGCAAGTTCATAGGAAAACACAAATCAGGTATAACATAAAAGATTTTTTTTAAAGTTTTTTTTTTATTAAGTTAACATAAAAAATTAGAATTAAGTTATAATTGAAAATAGTAAATAAAATACCAGAAAGACACATAACCTACTTCTTTCTCTTTTCTTTTAAATCTTGCTCCTTATATAATCACGTTCAAAACTTAGAGTGTAAATAACTTATTTACCTTATGCTATAAATATAATATTATTTTTAAATGTTAACTCATAGATCTTATTATTTCTGAGATTGAAAGGATATAAGAAATCACCTACTCTACTGTTTACATAAGAATCTCATCTACAGCATCCTGCCAAATGGTTATTCAGAAGCTCTTTTGCAGGTTTTCAATGATGGGCATTTTAAATTTCTTAAATCTTTCATTCCACAATTAGAAAACTCTCATGAAAAAGCTTTTCAGATAAAATTTGTGTGCCTGTAATTGTCCTTCATTGTTCCTAGCTTGACTTTTTAATTTAAAATAAATTGTTTAGTCCCTCTTCCACATAGCAATCCTTCAAATACTTCAGGATTATCATGTCATTAATATCCCTAGCATCCTGTTTTCCAAGATAATTATCTTCAATCTATTCAACTAATCTTTATATAAAATAATTTCCAAATTGTAGCTTTCTAATTTTTCTGGCTACCCTCCTCTGAGTATGTTCTGGCTTATTAATAGCTTTTCTTAAATGTGGTGCCAGAATAGAAACCAATGAACTAAAATATTGTAGTAGAAGAAAGAAAAATGATAACAATCATTCTAGACTCTATACTTCTTTTCATCAAAATTAAGATTATATTAGCATTTTATTTTTATATTTTATCAAAATTTAGGAATATATTGCAGTCATTCAAATCCCAGATCTATTTGTATATAAGCTGCTATCTAGCAACCTCATTCCTATCTGCTACTTGTGCCATTGAAATTATGAATCAAAGTGTAATACTTATCCCTTATTAAATTGAATTAAATCATGCCAATTCTATTAGATTAAATCCATTGTTACACTTTACAGAAATATATTTGCATGCCAATTCTGTTTTTAAAAAGCTTGAAGTATTCCTTCCAGATTCATATCATCCAAAAACTCACAAGTATGATCTTCAAAATGCTTCATTAAAATAAATTTTGAATACAATAACACCAATTACAAAGTCCTTTGACACAGCACTACAGGCATCCAACCATGTTGACACCCATCTATTGATCATTACTTGACACAGTAGTCTACAAAACTATTTAGGAATAAGTCAAAAGCCAGTATAATCATTCTTTGGAGAAACATTGGAACCTAAGAAACTTCCTCAGGGCTCCTTTCAATTCATTGTTCCGTAGGCTATAGATGAAAGGATTTAGTGTAGGGGTGACCACTGTATACATCACAGTTGCTATCATGTCTTTTTGAACTGTATGAGTGGAGGAGGGGTTGAAATACACACCAATGATGGTGCCATAAAAGAGAGAGACCACAGACAGGTGGGAACCACAAGTAGAAAAGACCTTCCATTTCCCATGAGCTGATGGGACCTTCCACACAATAAAGATAATAGGAGTGTAAGAGACCACAATGCATATGAAAGAAATTAAAATTACTGGTCCCCCCAAAAGAAGCACTAACATTTCATTTACATGAGCATCAGAACATGAGAGTTTTATCAAGGCATTTATGTCACAGAAGAAGTGGGGAATTTTATTATTTGTACAGAAAGATAGCTGAGTCATCAATATGGTGTGTACCATTGAAATGAGGTGAGCAAAAACCCAAGGTACAGCCACCAATAGAGTACAAAGATGTGAAGTCATGACTGTGCCATAGTGTAAAGGGTGACAGATAGCCAGATAGCGGTCATAGACCATTGCAGAGAGGAGAAGGCTATCTGAAGTACCAAAGGCAATATAAAAATACATTTGAGTCAGACATTCTGCATAAGAGATGGCATTACTTCCTAACATATAATTTATCAGCATCTTGGGAACTGTGGTAGAGGTAAAACAGAAATCAAGGAAAGATAGGTTGGAGAGGAAGAAGTACATAGGGGTGTAGAGATGGGGATCAAAACAAATTGCCAGAATAGTGAGGAGGTTCCCCAGTGTCCCAATGAAGTAGATACCCAGAAACAGTCTGAAGATAAATTGTTGCTGCTCTGGTTGATCAGATAGACCCAAAAGGAGAAAATCCAAGACCCATGTTTGATTCCCCATTTCTTTGATCGCTAGAGTCAGACAGGAAAAAAGAGAAAATATAATGAGAATATTTAAACAACACAGAACTCAAAATAAGTTGGGTATTCCCAATATGCATATCTGAAATCACCTCTAAAATAGTCAGGGGCCAGGGTCTGCAAGGGCTCTTGTCTATTGGCTCTCTTCCACTTACCAACCTATCCAATCCACCAGCCCACAAGGCCCAGTGGACATTATCCTTCTTCAACAATCACTCCTTCACCCTTAACATACACAGGGATGGGGACTAAATCATAGCAGAGTTAGGTAGGCTGAAGTCAAGAGGGAGTAATCAATGAAGCAAAATCAACTAAGTCTCTAAAGATTTGAGTTTGGACCTGTATTGTTCAACATCAATAATTTGAATAAAGGTGGATGTCCAAGTTATTTAGTACTACAATGCATTACTCAAGGTCAGAGGGTTTTTTAAAAAAATCAGTTTTCTTACCAATAACATATTTCCATACTTTCCACTGAAAACATTTCTCAAGGCTAATGAAATACAGTTCAGAAAGATAAGGAGAAACACAAATTTTCAGTAGGGAGATACATAGCAGTAATCAAAAAGATTCCCCAGGTTTTCAGGAACTCATCAAAATTCTTAAAATTGCTTGCTATTCTTCTTGCCCTTAGTCCCAGATCAATCTACAAGGTGATAAAAGTAAGTCCCAAATTTGCACTGTAATTTTCTTACTCAAATAAGTCCTGACTGGTATTTTGGTAGTGGGTTACTCAGGTCTCTCCATTTCCAACAGTTTGCTGGTCAACAACCCCAGAGATAACATGGGCATCAAAGTCTCATATGACATGTCTGAGAGATTTGGGTAATTTTTAGAGTTTAGTGGCTGTATGGCATTACAGTGCACAGGACAATGGGACTAGAATCAGGAGGATCCCAGATCAAATCCAGCCTCAGCCACCTACTAGGTGTATCACCCTTGACAAGTCACTTTACCTTAGTTTCCTCAATTGGAAAATAGGGATAATAATGGCACCTACCTTGCAGGGGTTGTTGTACTTTGTACATATTGTATATTTTCATTGATTTGTGTACATGCTGCTGTTTCTGAGAGTATAAAAGAGAACAGATTTTTGACTTTGCATTCTTGGAACCTAGGAGAGCACATACTCCCACATGCAATAGGTACTTAATAGATGCATGTTGACCAAATAAATAAATGAATGCCCTGATGTTAGATGAAGCTTCCTTAGAGAAAGCACTTAGGAAAAATTGTTGCTGATTCTGGATACTGTTCCCAAACTCCATGCTTTTTGTCTTTCACTTATCCATTCTTTCCCCCCACAAATACTTGGCTTAGATGTGGTCCAGGACTCATTCTTTCCAAAGACAAGGTAGCTGAAGTTCTGAATGGATTTGGTTATATCCATAGCGCCTGTGGAAAAAACACAACAGGAAGTCAGAAGGACTTCCCAGGGTTTGGGTTTCTAAGTATGGATTCCCTGAGCACCTTGTTAAATGGAAACAAAGTTAATTGCCCTCCCACCTTTTCTTCTCCTAACTCCCACTGTGATTTTGCACTTAGTACTCTTGAGGAAAGAATTTTGTTACAAGGATTTTAGTTGTTCGAAGTTTGATTTTCTGGAAACACTTTCAACTAACCAAAGACAAGAATTTCTTTATTTTCTGCTAGAAGGAAAGGTCCCAGTTATATATTTGCCAAGCAAAATAATGGCTCAAATCTAATAAGCAATTAATCAACATATATTTGTTAGATGCTTAATATGTGCCTGGTACCTAAAAATATCTGATCACATGTCCTGTCAAGATGAATTCAAGAATTGGTACATAAGATAACTTATTTACTTGGTATGCATCCAAGAACAACAACAATCATCTTCACCATAATCATCAAGGTAATGTGGATGTACGGTATGTTCAGGAAAGATTACTACTTCTGTGTGAGGGCTGTCAAGCCCTTTTCAGGGCTGTTTTCACCTTTGGTGTCCAACTGTTTCATCCAACTCTGACCTGGGACTCCAAGAAGCAGTAGCATACATAGTGGTTACACTCTGGTAAACTATTTCAACAAATGGACTAAATCAAGTTGAGGATATCCAAAGGGTGAGTTAGAATGGTGTTTAAGTAAGCAAAGATTTCCCCAAAGGTATGAGCAGATGAGAACAATTTGTTCCAATGGTTATGAAAGTGGCTGAAATAGTTGAAATAGTACCTTAATTAGACACCAGAACTGCCAAGTCATCCTCACATCACCAATCACTTTGACTTTATCTTGTCACTGGATTTTGGACTCTGCAAGAGAGTGGGGTTGACAGCTTCTCACAACTCTACTTCACTTAAATACAATTTATTCATTAATCAAAAGCCATCATCCGTATCATTTTCACCTTCCATGCCAAATGTTTATGTGGACTATTTGTACCTCATTTGTTGTAGAACCTTTTGAGTTTGTATTGATCTTATCAGTCCCAGTTGGACACACTGTACCTTATCTCCAACAGAGTCATGTCATTTTGGTCCTCTTCGAGAATGAAGGGTAACAATCAACCAACCAATCAGTAGTTCTGGTAATGGTAGTAGTAATAGTAGTAGTAATAATAGTAGCAGCAATAGCAGCAGCAGCAGCAGTAGTAGTAGCAGCAGTGGTGATGATAGTAACAAAGTATATAAATGTTACTTATGTAACATTTATATATTAATTTTTGTGTGTCAGGAAATATGCTAAGCACTTTACAAGCATTATCTCCTTTGATCTTCACAAGAATCTTGGCAGGTAGGCACTATTACTTTCTGCATTTCATAATTTAGAAAACTGAGACAAATAAAGGATAATCAAGTTGAACAAGATCACACAGCTAGTAAAGTGTCTGAGGCCAGATTTTACTCAGAACTTTTTAACTGAAGCCACATTGTCTCCCCATAAAATGTAAATTCCTTGCAGGCAATGTGGAAGATGAGTTTTGAAGGGAACACATTTCATAGTTTAGAAAACTGAAGGCCTCAATAGTTCAAGGAAGTGCCCCTTTTCTTTTTTAGGCTATTTACAAAGCAAGTAGTCTTGACCATTAATGGATGACTCCATATATCTAATAAATCAGGGACTATTTTCTCTGGTCTCTTCTAATTAATAAGAACACAGGTTTCCTCTATAAAAAGTGATAAATAATCCTTTTTTGTTCTATTAAATAATTTTCCCTGCCTACCTGCTTTAACTGTTCTTACTTAAATTGCTTCGTAAGAAGCTGCTATTAGCTCTGACTAATATAGCTCAGGAGGAAAGGGTGTGTGTGTGTGTGTGTGTGTGTGTGTGTGTGTGTGTGTGTGTCTATGTGTGTCTATGTAAAGATTAAAAAGATATATGTATGTATGCAGATATGTTTTAATATATAAAATATACACATGCTCATGTACATACTAGATATGTGTGTATATGATTTACAGAAGAATTGTGAGATACATATCTTCATCACCTACTGATGATGTGTATTACACTCTTGAGTGAATAAACTGCAGTTTTCTAATTTATATCCAATGCTAGCTCATTAGAACAATGGCTAGTAAGAAGAACCTTAAAAATTCTTAAAATAGCAGAGAATGCTTTGTTATTTGTTACTGTATCTTCAGGAACTAGAGCACTTTCTTGTACGTAATAGACTTCAATATGTTTGTTCAATGATCATTTCATGTGATTGTCAAGCCATTGTCAATAGTATATGAAAAGGGGGAAAATAGTAGTTGTTCTAAGTTCTTCTCTCTTCCTAGGCTTTCTCTACTACATGTAGCAGAGAACCCAGAACCTGGTTATGACAACCCCTTTGAAAAACTTGAAAGCAAAAGCGCTCCAAGTCCAACCCAGAAATATGGGCTAAGATAGAAGGTTTGAATTCCCTCTCTATATATCATATCCTAAAAAATCCTTGTGATCCTAATAGGGGCAAAGGAGCTGTTCAGGGGAAGCAATAGAAAGATTTTGGAAGGGCTTGAAGTAAGGAATATGTGAATATGGATGTGGCTGTGGATGTTTTTCTTTCTGCCAGTGTTGGGAGAAAAAAAAAAAAACAATTTTTAGCAAGAGGTAGTAGTTCAAGGATTCTTAACCTAAGGTTAGTGTATTCTTTAATATTTTCATAACTGTATATGAATATTTTATTTATTTTATAATTCTATATATTTTATCTTATATATTTAAGCATGTTATTCTGAAAAGATTTTACCTGAATGACAAGGGGATCCAAGACAGAAATAGAACAAAACCTTACCCATAATTCTGAGTAAGTCCCAAAACTTGGAGCTCTTTGGAACTCTAAAATTCTTGGAGTCCCAATCAATCAATAAGTACATATTAAACGCCTACTATGTATCAAGTACAATGGTAAGCCCTGGGAATACAATGAAAGGAAAAAAACTTGATCCTGGATTCAAGGAGCTCATAGCCTACTCAAGGAAACAAAGTGTAAACAACTATTCACAGACAACATATATACAGTGTAACAACATATAACAGTGCAAATTGTCTTAGAGGGAAATTACTAGTAAAGGAGGTTCAAAGAGAGCATCATGAAAGGTCTCTTAAAAAACTGACTCTCATAGGAAGCTGGAGAATACAGAAAGGATGAGGAGGGAAAATATTCAAGGCACAGAGGACTGCCAATAAAGCTGTCCACAGATAGGGATGGAGTATTAAGAGGGAGGAATAGCAAGAAGGACACTGTTGTTTGACTTTAGAGTAAATGGAAGAGAGTAAAATATAAGAATACAGGAAAGTTAAGTTTAATAGGGATAATTTCAAATGCATTAAACTAAAAAAGTTTTATAAATAAAATAAATATAGACAAGATCAGAAGCAAAGCAGAAAAATGGGGGTGAATTATCAGACAAAGTTCTCATATTTCAACTACATAAAGTACTTTGTCTAATCTATAAGAATACAAGTCAAACCCTAATTGATACAAGATAAAAAGATAAGGAAGGCAGTTTTTTTCTCATTTTTAAAAAATTTTTTTGTCATTTTTATGCTACAATAATATTACATTTCATTTTTTTTTTTTTTTTGCTTTTTGCTGAGGCAATTGGGGTTAAGTGACTTGCCCAGGGTCACACAGCTAGGAAGTGTTAAGTGTCTGAGAGCAGACTTGAACTCAGGTCCTCCTGACTTCAGGGCTGGTGCTCTATCCACTGAGCCACCTAGCTGCCCCTACATTTCATTTCTTTATCACAATACATTCAGCTATCCCCCGACTAAAAAACACGTTACATTAACATCATAAAAAATCCTTCAACAGATCTTTTTGTACAAATGTTTCTTTTTCTTTTCTTCCAACAATATCTTTAGAAAAGGAACTTTGTGGGTTTTTTATTGTAGCAAATTTATTTACTTTAATACACATTGTTTTATAAATCTTGTTGAGAGAGAAAAATCAGCAAAAGGGAAAAATCATAGGAAAGGAAAAAAAAACAGAAAAAAGATGTGAAGATAGCATGTGTTGATTTACATTCAGTCTTCTTACTTCTTTTTCTGGATGCAGATGGCATTTTCTGTGCAAAGTCTATTAGGATTGCTTTGGATTACTGGACGACTGAGAAGAACCAAGCCTTTCATAGTTGATCATAACATGTTCTTGCTGTTATTGTATACAATGTATTTCTGGTTCTGCTTGTTTTGCTTAGCAGCAGTTCATGTGAATCTCTCCAGGCCTTTATAAAATCAGCTGAACAGGCAGTTTTCCAATGAAGAAGTCAAAACAATTTATAGTCACACAAAAATACTGTAAATCATTATTGTTTGGAGAAATGTAGATTAAAACAATTTAAAAATATCATTTTACACTTACCAAATAGGTTAAAGTGATAGAAAAGGAAAGTAACAAATGTTAAAGAGGAAGTGTAAAAATTGGGACAATAATTCATTGCTGGTGGAATTGTGAACTGGAAAAATAATTCTGGAAACAAATTTGGAATTATGCCTCCAAATTATTAAATCACTTATACCCTTTGACCTAGCAATGCCATTACTAGGTCTTTTTTCCCCAAAGATGATTAAGGGAAAAGAAAAAGAATATATAAATTCTCTTTGTGGTGACAAAAAACTGGAAATTTCAGGGATGCCTTTCAGTTGGGGAATGGTAAATGCAGCTGTTTTTAGAGATCCTTTTAGGGAACTGACTATACACACTCTTTGCTGCCATGGAACTATGATAAATGTTTCTACCCCACTGTAGCTATAAGATCTAGTGTGCTAAAGTAACACAATCCTGCTTTGGTAGCACTGAGGCTTGGGCTGGGATAGATGCTACACTGGCACAACCTGTGTTGGGTTTCCTTGCTGGATTCCCACCCTGTTGCCATTCCAGTGCTGACATTCCAAGTCATCTTTGGCGTCTCTGGGCTGAGAGGTCTAGAAACTGCCAATACTGATGCTGATTCAGAGGTGCCTATACCCATTCTTGCTTTCCTGGCATGGGGCCAGGGCTAGGATGGTGCTGATGTAGTCTGCTCCAGGAATGCATTCTGGACTCCCACTGTGGTGTTCACTGACCTCTTCTGCTACTTCTAAGTTAGCTTCAGCTAGAAAAGGTGCTCTGATGCTCTAAATTTGGGGAGCTCTGATGCTCTAAATTCATTTAGAGGCATTATTTAAAGGAATTTTAATGGTTTGGGGAAGAAATTGGGTGAGTTCCTGTCTTTATTCCACCATCTTGGCTCTGCCTCCAAAATGTTTATTTTTTTAAAGAGCATTTTATAATTGAATCTATGTAAGTCTTTTGTGTACTTTGGTAGAAATATCTCTAGATACTTTATGCATTTTATAATTTCTTAGAATAAAATTTTCCTTTCTATTATTGTTTCTTAGATTTCTAATATAATTACCTAGAAATGCAATAGATTTTTGAGGATTTATTTTATAATCTTCAATTTTGCAAAGCTATTTTTTGTCATAGTATTATTGATGATTACCCAGGATTTTTCAAGTAAACCAGTCTATCATCACCAAGTAAAGATATTTTATCTTCCCATTGCCTATCTATATGCCTCTACTTTCAATTTTCTTATTACAATTGATAGTATTTCTAAATTTAAAAAATAGTGCTTTATTCTTTTTCTGTAAGGCAATTGAGGTTAAGTGACTTGCCCAGGGTCACACAGCTAGGGAATGTTAAGTGTCTGAGACCAGATTTGAACTCTGGTCCTCCTGACTTCAGGGCTAGTGATCTATCCACTGCACCACCTAATTGCCCCACTCTACTCTTATATTAATTGGAAAAGATTTCTATGCTTATCCTTTGCAGAGAGTTTTATATGAATGAATTTTGTATTTTGTCAGAGGCTTTTGTCCTGTATTTGTTGAGATAATCATGTAGTTTTGAATATTTTTGCTTTTAATATTATTATGGTAATTGTTTTCCTAACAATAAAACATTCTTACATTTCTGGCACAAATCTAACTTGACCAAAACGGGTATTTCTTGGATAAATCATAATCTGTTCAATATTATTTTATTTAAATATTTGTGTTGATAATTCATTTTTGTTATCAGACTAATGTCCTGTGCTTTATACTTCTCTGGTTTAGTTATTAGAACTATAAATGACTCATTAAATATATCTGATAAGTGGTTTCTTTCTCAACTTTTGAGAATAATTTTCCAAAAAGAGGCTTTCTTTCCTTTATTTCCTTCATTATTTATGTTCCTTTTCTGTCTATTCAAGACTTTTCTTCTTTGACTCATGAGTCTAATTCAGTAGTCCTTCTTTAGTCTTTCTATTCTTCAAGACACTAAAGCTTTTAAGGTAAAGCTTTTATTATGGAATCCTTCTTCTAAGCAGTTCCTATGCTGTTGACTTATGGATAGCATTCCCTTTCTTTCTTTATCTTCGTACCTTACTCTTAAATAACAATTCCTACTAGTGATAGTAAGGGTTTCAATTGGAGGAATTTTCCTTTGTCCCTGATTGTGCAGTCCATTATTCACTTTAATCCTTTCAATCAGTTTTTTTCCCACTTATAGTTAAATTGCTTCTTTGGATGTATGCCTTCTTATTCTTCAGGTGCCATTTGCTACAGGTGCTCTGATTTCTTTTCTGATGCATGATGAAATAATCACACTAGACACTAAATCTTTGCAAATGATATGCATTTTTGTTCCCCCCACAATCTTTATAGAATTTCTCCTTTTTGACATGGTAGTATTCATCAGTAGTACTCCTCCTCACTCCTAAAACAAATTTCTCCACTAGTTTTCCTTTTTTTCAATTATTACCTTTGTTTCTATATATCTCATTCTCCTATAGGATTTTTTCTTCCTGAGAGTATGGGAATTTCTCCTTTATTGTTAGCTTTTAATTTGTTTAAGTTACATCACCCATTCTTTTTTTTTTTAATCTTTTTCTTTCCCTCTTCCTTTTATGTACCCAACTATTCTGTAATTTAGTTTCCCTGAAAACCACTGATGTGTCTGTAAGCAAAATATTGTATGATATAGCTTATGATTTTTCAGATATGTTTTCCATCATTCTCTTTGACCTCTGCTTTCTCCCTTATCTTTTGTGTACATCTAGAAAGAAATTTCTTCATTGTCCTTCTGTTGCCTTTTGTTAATAGTTGTCTTTGTTTCCTATATCTATTCACTCTTCTTATTTTTCTATTGTCTGAAGTACTTAAGATGAAAAATTTTCAGGTCTGTCTTTCTTTCTAAAAAGGTTTTAGATGGTTCTTTTTTGATTTTCTATTTTTCTTCATTTATTGTTATGCTCTGGACTTCCAGGGATAGAATCAAGATGTCAGAGTGAAGCCAGGTAGGTGCTTGAGCTCTCTTAGTCTACCTCTTTTTTCTTTAAATTTTGCTCCTTTTACATTCATGATGTGTTTGATCATATAGAAAGTAGCTAATTATTCACTTTGTTATTTTAAGGAAGAGATAATTTGTAAATACTCTCATAGAATCATATTGTCTCATAGTTGTAAAAGACATAAGAAATCATCTAGTCCAATCTGTAATTAAGAAAGCCATCAAAGAGCATCTTTTAAAAATGGTTATCTAGGAGTTGTTTGAAAATCTTCAAATTAAGACCTTTCTTTATGGCCAGTTTGTCACTTCTTAAATCCTCTACTGTACTTCTAGATTACTTGAGTTATGAAGCTTTTTCCCCCAAGAAGAAATCTGTCTTCCTGTAGTTCCCATTCATTGTTCCTACTTTAACTTTCTGGATTCCAACAAAATATCATCAGTCCTTGAAACACTTGGGGGCTATCATGCTGTCCCCCTCATCCCACCACCAAAGCTTTCTAGTTTTTCAAATTATACATTTCTAGTACTTTACATTAATTTTTTAATGAAATTATTTCTAATTTCTATTTCCCTTTACATACTGTTTGCCCTCTTTTGAATATGCTCTGGCACGTTCATGCCTTTCTTTAAATTTGGTGCCAAAACACAAAATAATACATTAAGCATGTGATCATAATAGGAGAAATCAAAATTATCATCTTCTTCATTCTATATGTCATATCTCACTTCAGGCAATTTAAGATCATATTAGTTTTTTATCTTTTTTCCATAATTGCTAAATCATATTTTGCCCACTAAAATCCCAGGTCTGTTTCCATATGATCTGTTTTCTTAATAATATCAGCCCTACTCTATATTTATGCTATTGAAATTTTGAATCAACATGTAAAGTTTTATGTTTATCCCTATTCAATTCAATCTAATCCAATTATCATTTTTGGTCCATTGTTTCAGCTTATTGATATCTTTTTTTATTCCATTTCTGTCATTCAAGACACAAACTATTCCTCATAGATTCCATCAACTACCAATTAGACAAGCATGTCATGTTTATCTTCATAATGCTTACATTTATTCAGTTCATTGATATAAATGTTGAACACAACAGCACCAAGCACAGAGAGCACAACATTAATGGACTCCCTCCAAGTTGACATTAATTAATCATTCTTGACAATATATTATCTGATTTATATTATCCATGAAATATTTATCTATTTTGGAACAGGACAAAAATCATCATAATGGTCTCTTGGAAAAATGTTTCAAGCCAAGAAGCTTCCCCAGGGCTCCTTTCAAGTCATTATTTCGAAGACTATAGATGAAAGGGTTCAATGTAGGGGTGACCATTATATATATCACAGGCGTTATCATGTCTTTTTGAGTTGTGTGGTGGATGTGGGATTGAAATACACACCAATGACAGTTCCATAAAAAAGAGTGACCACAAAGAGGTGGGACCCACAAATAGAAAAGGCTTTCCATTTTCTATGAGCTGATGGTACTTTCCACACAGCACAAACAACAGGAATATAAGAGACCACAATGCATATAAAGGGAATTAAAACTACTGGCCCTCCTAAAAAAGAACTAACATTTCATTAATGTGGGTATCAGAACATGAGAGTTTTATCGAGGTATTTATGTCACAGAAGTATTGAGGGATTTTATTATTTGTACAGAAGGATAGATGGTCTATAAATATGCTATGAATCATTGCAATGAGGTGAGCATAAACCCAAGGCACAGCCACCAATAGGGCACAAAGGTATGAGGTCATTACTGTGCCATAGTGTAAAGAGTGACAGACAGCCAGGTAGTGGTCATAGGCCATTGCAGAGAGGAGGATGCTGTCTGATGCACCAAAAGCATTAATAAAATACATTTGAGCCAAGCATCTTTGATAGGAAATGGCATTACTTCCTAATAGGTAATTCACCAGCATTTTGGGAATTGTAGTGGAAATGAAATAGAGATCAAGGAAAGATAAATTTGAGAGGAATAAGTACATGGGAATGTGGAGACATGAATCAAAGCCAATTGCCAGGATGGTGAGCAGGTTCCCCATGTTCCAATGAGTTACATGCTCAGAAATAACCTGAAGAAGAATCTTTGTGGCTCGGGATGCTTTGACAGGCCCAGGAAGAGAAATTCTAAGTCCCAGGTTTGATTTCTCATTTCTTAGGAGGGAAAGGAAAACATAATGAGAATATGTCACAAGCACAGAGTTCAAAGTGATTTTGGTATACCCCAATAAACACACCTCAGACCACCCAGAATAATTGGAATCCACAAGGACTCTGTGATCTTGGCTCCCTTACACTTGTCCACCCATTCCTGCACCACCCCAGAGGAGACATCCCTGAGATAAAGCCCAAGATCTTCTTCTTCCACACTCCCTTCCTTTATGATTCCAAACAATAATGGAGGCTGAATGGTGGCAGGGCTAGATTGATCAGAATCGCTTGAATAGATAGGCCTAAAATTCATTTTTACTGTGCAAAGATCAATTACAAAGGTCTCCAGGAATCTGGCCTTGGACCTGTGCTGGTTAACATCAATGATTTGGATAAAGACAGTTGTCTAGATTGATATTTCATATCTGGTCCAATGCATCAGTCATATATAAGCCAGAAGGTTCAAACAAGCAATCTTTTTTTAAACCAAAAATTTATTTCCATACTTTCCAGCAGAAGCATTTCCTGGTATGATTAAAACAGCTCAGGAAGATGAAAATAAATAAAATATTTCAGTAGGGAGATAAAAAACCATGATTAAGGGGCAGTCTGGCATTTTAGGAGCTCATCACAGAAAGTTTAAAAACCTCTTTTATACTATTCCTTCCCTGAGTCTCAGATCAATACATTTGGAGTCAATATTAACCCAAACTTCCCCAGTCTGCACCACTTTCTTACTCATAAGACTCTTGTGTATTGTTGTCCTTGGAACATGAGGTTGAGAGAATGTCCTGAAGATAACTCTGATGGCTGGTGAGAGTCAACTGTTAAATTTTGGAAACTAAAAGTCAGGGTTTCATTTATTTGATTGATTATCTAGACCTTAAGCAATAAATAAAATGCCAATAATGCATATTAAATTTAAAAGTGTACTATATTACTTTTATGTGATAAATGTAGTAGCTATTCATTTATCAGCCCATTCCTGCTAGAAGGTTAACTTGGACTTTTCTTATTCCATCAGTTTTCTAACCTTTGACAGTAGTGCTAGCATGTACATCAAATTCTCACAAGACATAGCTGAGAGATTTGGCTAACAAATAGGGAATTAGTCAACAAAGATATCTGGGCTTATTAAATGAAATTTAATAGGGATAAACATAGCCTTATTTTTTAAGGTGCTATAAAAGAGAATCAGGAAAAAAAAACTGTAGTTTGTCTGAAAATGACCAACAAAAGCCAATAGTATGTTGTTGCAGAAGTTTGAAAAAATGATGATATTAAGAAAGAGATTACCTCCAAGATGAGAGAAACAATAGTTTTTCAGTCATCTGCCTTGATATTTTACCCTGCCTTTTGAAAGGCCATCTCCCAAAGCTAAAATACTATCTCTCCTCACCAAAAACCTCCTGGCTTCCTTAGCCTCAGCCCAAATCTCACCTATCGATAGATCTCTCTCTTGGTACCCTCCCTGCCCCACAACATTTTGCTAGTGCCTTCCAATTGAGATTATCTTCCATTTACAGAGTAAATAACTTGTTTTTTCACGGTTGTTTCCTATATATCTTCTCCATTAGAATGTGAGTTCCTTAAGACTTTAAGGCTTGGGATCTTTTTTTGCCTTTACATACTTAGTATTTAATACAGCATTTCATCAACATTTAATACAATAACAAACTTGTTAATAAATGTTTGGTCATGGATTGGCAGGGGTACAATTGGAATATTATGTTGAGTTATGAGAACTACATTTAGAAAGTACATTAGAAACAATGATGATAAAAATAGCATTTATATAGTTAAGTTTTGCAAAGCACTTTAAAATATCTCATTTGATCCTCAAATCAACCCTGGAAGCAATGTTATTATTACCTCCATTTTAGAGAAAATTGAGACAGGCAGAGATTAAGTAATTTGCCCAGGGTTTCTAATTAGGAAAGTTGGATCTATATTAAGGTTTTCTGTACTCCAGGGTGGTTCAGTGATAGACTTTTTCCCTACCGCATAGAGGGCCCACATTTAATTTCCTGTCCATGAACACATGGCTATTGGGGAGGCATGTAGATGAATAAAACTCTGGGCCTGAAATCAGGAAGACTTGAATTTAAATCTTGCTTTAGACATGGTGATTAGAAAAAAAGTATCTTAACTTCTATTTGAACCACTTTCCTCAATTGTAAAATGGAAATGATAATGATATCTATTTAGCTCTCAGGGCTGTTGTTAAGCCTCACAGTAATCCTTTACAGTAATCCTCACAGATTAGCTGAGATAATATCTGTAAAAATATTTATCATTTAGGGGCAGCTAGGTGGTGCAGTGGATACACTTAACACTTCCTAGCTGGTGACCCCAGGCAAGTCACTTAACCCCAATTGCCTCAGCCAAAATGTATATATATATTTACCATTTACTTTTTAAATCACTGAAAGTATTTTGTTTATCAAATTTTACAATGTAAACACTTTTATTATTATGTACAAATCTGTTTCAGAATTAGAGCAGCAATTACAGAAAATATTAATATGGGATTTAAAATAACCCTTCAAGTTTTCTGAACTAATGTTATAAATACATGCAGGAAGAAAACAAATCCTACAAGGATTACCAAATTTGAACAGCATAGTCTTACTTTCCATAAAATGTAATTCAAAAGTTATCCTGAAAGAGGGAGAGAGGTTAAATTTTACATGGTTAATATTCTGCCTGTAGTGTTTTTGACAAAGATGAATTTAAATATTAATTTCTTTACAGAGAACCAGGAGAGAGTTCTACACTTTAATGCTGAGTATTAGAAAGTTATCCAATTTTCTGATACTATTTCAAGAAAAAAAAAAGTGTTGTACTGAATTTGTGCTGAGAATGCCTTATAAATTGCCTTATAAGGTCCTTATAAAAGGACCTTAAGAAGGTCCTTTGAACACTGGCTACTATTTTTGGCACATAGTAGGTGCTATATGAATGTGTATTCTCTTACCCTTCCAAGTCCAAATAAAAGAAGATAACCATCTAAAGGAATATTATGTGGAGGAGAAATGACACTTATTCTATTTGGATCATTAGGACAAAGACAGGAGCAAGGGCTAGAAGTTGCAAAGAGGCTAATTTGGGCTTGACAATAAAGATAACTTTAGAGCTATTTGACGACAGAATGAGCAGTATCAGGGAGTGATTGTTGAGTGTCCCCTGCTTGAAAGTCTTTGAGGAGAAGCTGAATGATCACTGGCCACAAATGGTAAACTGAGGATTCTTTTTGGATATCATTTGGACTGGATGGCAGTCTGAATTCTGCAAAGCTTCCCACCCTTTGCTAGAGCAACTCCTTATTCCCACTTGCCTGGAATGGTCTCCTAATAATAAGAAGAAAAATAATTCTGTTTATCTTACCACTTGAGCCATACAAAGAACTTTCCTAACAGATTTCTTCAATTCTACTCCCATCCTTAACCTTGTAATCCATTATACACACATGGGCATACTGATCTTCCCCTATATCATCCCTCTGCTTAAAGTCCTTAGTAGCTCCCCAGTTTAACTAAAGTAAAAAAATCAAGCCTGTTACACTGTTATTCAAAACCTTCAACAATTGGGCAATACCTATGCTTCCAATCTTTTCTTGAAGACAATTTCAGACCCCAACTTTAGGTATTTTGTTATTTGTTCTGCTTCTACTTGTCTTATCTCATTTTCCAGTCCTTCCATCTCACAGAGTACCCTCCAGTCCAGTACCATATTACAGAGACCATCCTCTCCCAATACTCTGGGAAGAGTTTTGAAAACATTGAGCTTTGGAGCTGAGGCTGAGCTATCCTAATTGGTGAGGGAATGGATACAAAAACACTTAATACACTGTATTTAGTCAGTCCCAGACTAGGCTTTATATCAAATGTAATCATCCATCTCAGGTATTTTATCATGTTCCTTTCATCATAGATAACATCTGCTAACTCCTCTGTTTTCTAGAATTTCTTGTTCTGGGTTATGGTTTCTGGAAAAAGAATGCTAGTCACATGACCCTTGGATCAATTCATTATCCTTGTGACTCAGCAAACCAAAACTGCCTTCCTCTATTTATGAGGTTTTCCCCTATTACAATTTAAACTCCATAAAGGGAGCGACTTTCTATTCTCAATTGGTTGTTAACTTGTGGTCTAGTGAACTTTGAAAAAAGATTTCAATAACTGCATGACAATATAATTGCTTTCATTTATCATTTTATGCATTTATTTTTTCTTTTTAAAAAACATTATTCTGCAAAGGAAGTCATAGGTTTCGCCAAGCTGCCAAAGAGGTCCATGATCCAAAAAAAAAGGCTAAGAACTTCGAGTTTTTTCTAATTGCTTTCCCGTCATCTAGAACCATACTAGAACTATCATAACACATTTAATAAATACGTATTCATTTATTCACTATAGGTTGCTCTATGTAATCGCTAACATTATATCTACTCAGTCACAGCTGATTTCTATGCTTATCTTGGAAAAGACTAGGCAAATTAAAAAGTTATAGATCAGATAGCAGCTGTGCACTTTGAGGTCTTATATCTTATTTATTGTTTATGGATTCACTCTTCCTTTCTCCTCCCTAAAGTCCTTTCCTAAGTCCTAATGAGTACTGGAGATGGCCTTTGGCCTTCATGTCTCAAGCAAGCCCTACCAAATTTAAGACTTCAAAGAGTTTTCATTCTCCCAACCCCTCTTTGATGTGTGTCTGTCTAAGGATGGCTACCCTACTCAGAACTGAAAGCCTTAAACAGAAGGCTCTCCCCTTCTCCCAGGGAAATAGTCTCCTTTCTCAGATATTCATAAAGATCAGCACTAGAGAGATTGGGTTTCCTATTAGTGCAGGGAGTATCCATCCTCATGTCACACAGATATAATCTTAGGTCAGAGTACAGAAGGAACTTTTGTGTTGTGAATAACTTTTGCAGAATCTAATAGGAACAGGGAATATGTTGTATGAGTATAGGAATAAGGGAGAGGCCTGCCAGAAGCAGAACAATAACAAGCAACAGTTGGGGTATAGAGAGCAGGGCAATTAGCCAGAATTCAGAGCCAAAAGTGAAGTGAGAGGTAGGCAGGGAGCTCAGCTTGGAGTTGGATATACTGACTAGCTACCATAGTCAAAGTTAGCAGAAGCCAAGTGAACACAATCCATCTTATTTCCAAGGAGATTTGTGATTAAAAGTATTGCTCTTCTCTTTGCACAGAATGGTGGGAATGGAGGTACAGAATGCTATTGATTCTGTTGGACAGGGCCAATGTCTTAGTTTCACAAAATCACAGAATTGCAGTGCTAAAAAGGACCTCAGAGGCCATCTTATCCAAGTTATTCTTCCTTATAGTACATCCAATTAATGGGCATCCAGTTTCTGCTTAAACTCCTCACACCTCTTAAGGCAGGGCTTCTTCAATTTTTTTCACTTGTGGAACTTTTTTCACCCAAAAACTTTTTACATGAGCTAGGTAGGGTATGTAGGTATATAAAATAGTATACAAACCAAACATTTACTGATAACAAATCATAATTCCATGTTCCCCACATTCAGTTACATTATTCTATATGGGGTCGCTAACCACAGTTTAAAAAGCTGGGTCCTAAGGTACTCCATTCAAATCTAGATTAAATTGATATTTTATTTATATTAAATCGATTTTTTAATTGAAATCTAGAATCAGTTTAACTCTTTGCCACTCCCACCCTTTGCTGCTCTGGTTCTACCTTCTGGGCTAAAATTAAACAAGTCTAACTTTTCCTTTGTGTTGCAGTCTTTCATAGTCTCTCTGAGCTATCTCTTCTCCAAGTTAAACCTCACCACTTTCTTCAATCAATCCTTATTTAACTCAAACTCAAGGACCTCATCATCATGGTTTTCCTTCTTTGTATAATTTTTTACTTATTAGTAATAATCAAATTAGTACCTCAAAGTACCAATTTTAAAACACTTTAACTAATAACATTTCATTTCATCCAACAGTCTTGGGAGGTAGATGCTATTATTATCCCCACTTCTTAATAGAACAAACAGTCTCAAAGATGTTAAGTGTCTGGAACAGTGTTTTGACAAATGGATACTTAATAAAGTATATTGAAATAGCTAGTATTTTGAACTCAGGTCTTCCTGATTATGGGTCAGAGCTCCTTCCATTATGACATCTGACTTACCTTATTCATGTTTATCCTGAAATGTAACACACATACTTAAACACAATAGCTCACATGTGGTCTGAGTATGTCATATTTTTTCCTTAATTCTAGGAAAATATGCCTTTTCAGACATGTCTAACTTTTCATGACCCTATTTGATTTGAAATTTTCTTTGCAGAGAGGCTAGAGTGGTTTGCCATTTCCTTCTCCAGTTCATTTTACAGATGAGAATATTGGGGCAAACAAGTTGTGTCCAGGGTCAAATTTGAGCTCGGGAAGATATGTCTTCTTCACTGCAGGCTCAGCACTCTGTGCATTATGACAACACCTATTTGCCTCAATACAACCAGAGACTACATTTATTTTTTCCAACTATATTACTTTGTAAAGAGAAAAGTTTTTATGGAGGACAAGTTATTTGGAAGTGAAAGCAATGTCTTTTTTTTTTGGAAAGATTGATTGACTAACTTGCTAGTCACTTTTTGTGTTAGGAGAATCATTTAACTTCTCTAGCTTTAGCTTCCTCATTATGGAAATGGACACAATTACCTACATTATCTCCTTTCACAAGTTCTTTATTTAGAAAAAAATGAGTTAATGAATGGAAGGCACTTTATAAACAACTCAGTGTTATAGAAATTTTGTGATGATGATGGCTGTTATCATTACCATTATGATTATTATGACCACCAGCATCATAATCATTCTTATAAGGTGACCTCCTTTATGATGATGGAGCAGAGATGGACTAGAAGGATGCTGTTTTTTTTTTTTTCCAGCATTCTCAGTTAAATGTTGGTAAAAAGGGAATTTCCCCTGGCTTATGTCAAGGTTCACCTCAACTGCCACCTTCTCAGAATGCCTACCCTAATACTCCCCATTTGCAGTGTCCTTCCCCTTCCCAGTGGAAGTATTTTGTATTTATTTTGCCTTGACATTCAGGTAAATACTGTTTTCCCTAATAGTTTCAGATCATAGAAAGCAGGATTTTTGTTTTCATAACCCCATGGTCTAGTACAGCACTCCTTCATTGTTTGTACTTAATAAATGCATATTGAACAAATGAATGAATGCCCTCCAAACATCCAATGCAGGCTGAAGTTTTTCTATAGTCATCACTTACTGGAGAAGTTGTTGCTGATGTCAGAGACACTGTGTAAAAACACCAGACTCATCGGCCTTTACTCATCCACTCTTTACAGCAGCAAATTCTTGTCTGAGAACTGTTTCATGATCACATTCTTTCCAAGGAAGAGACAGCTGCAGTGCTAGAGAGATTAGGTTTTATGAGGTCCTGTGGGAAGATCCCTATAGGAGGATGGGAGGACTTCCCTGAGTTCTGGCTTCTAAGAATGGATTCCCTAAGCACCTTGTTAGATGGAAATGAACAGGCTTAATTGCCCTCTTCCCTCCTTTTCTATCCCCAAATCTCCCTCTGTGAATTTGCTCTCCATACTCTTGGGTTGGAAAATTTATAACAAGGATTTTAGTTTTCCTCTGTCTACTTTGCTGGAAAGACTTTCAATTAACCAGAGATAAGTACCTCTTGTTCCTCTGCTGGAAGGAAAGATGCCAGCTATATTCTTGTCAGGCAAGACTGATGAACTGTATCTAATAAGCAATCAACATTCATTGATTAAATGCTTTTTACATTTCAGGTGCTCTGCTAGGTACTGAGGATATTTGTCTAAGTGTACTGATCCAGATGAATTCTTATTCTCAGGCACAGTTGAGCTATATCTTCAGGTGATAATAGATTGTTCATGTGGTTACATATTTACTTAATTAATATTTCTTCTACATATACTTTCATATATACATTTTGTCTTTTACCACAGAATGTAAACTCCTTGAAAGTAGAGGATTGTTTCATTCTTTGTCACTATCTCATGACAAAAAATGTCCAAGGGTCTGTTGATTAGGTACAGCTGTGAATCAGAAAACCAATGATATAGAAATAAGGTAAAATTGCAGCTTTTATATATATATGTGTGTGTGTGTGTGTGTGTGTGTGTGTGTGTGTGTGTGTATTATATGTTCCATGGTGATCCCTGAACACCAGTTTTAAATCGACATTACATAGATTTTGGTTACATAAGCAGTAAGAGTACAATGGAATTTCAAAGACAAAATAAGATAATGATCTACATATCAAAGGACAGATAAAAGAAGGGGAAATTTTATATCAGATAAAATCAAAGAATAACACTGGACCTATAGTTGATATCTTATACCTAATCTTGTAAACTCTAGCTAACTACAAGACCTACTTATCTTTAGTAAATGGTAATAAGAAAGTTAAAGCCTAAATTATTTTGTCACCCTTCAGGGCTTAACATATAGTAGATATTTAACATGTGAATTTTGATTGCATGCTTGATATGATTAAATTAATGTCAGGAATATATAAAAGTTGGGAAAAATAATAGCTGCCTCAGGTCTTTCTCCTTCCCAGAGCTTCCTCATCCAGTCACCAGAAAACTCTAAACCTAGCTTTGAAATACCTGGAAAGAAGAGGGCCCAAGGCTAGCTTAGATACATATGCCAAGATACAAGCTTTACCTTCCCTCTCAATATATTACATGTTTAAAATCTTTGTGGATTTAGCAGTAAAACAGGAGCTGTTCTGGGGCAGCAGTCAAAAGACTTTGAAAGGACAAGTTGTGAGGAGTGTTTGGTGTGTGTGTGTGTGTGTGTGTGTGTGTGTGTGTGTGTGTCTGGCTTTCTGTCTGTCTTGTCTGTGTCTGCCAAGTAGTGAACGGGAAACAATGGGTAGCAGGAATACAATGTGAGGAGGGTGTGTCTATATATGCTTGAGTGTTTGTCTAGTTGTAGAGGAAGTAGTTTGTAGTAGGAGACATTAGTTCAGGGGTCCTTAAACTATGATCAGTGAATTTGGTTTTTGAATATTTCAATAACTTTATGGGAATATAGTTGAGTTTTTTTCTGAAATTTTAGTTATTTGATTTGAAGCATTCAAAATCTGAGAAATGGTTTATAGTTTTCAGGCTGTGAAAGCTATGAAGGGTTCTAAAAGCCTCAAATAGTATTTTATATGTGATAATTGTTGAATAGGAGTAAAATATAATCCTAGGGTGTGGTGAAGCCAGCTTCTACCAGCTAGGTAGAACCAATTATTAAATTTTCAGTGTGAGATTTTACATCTCAAAAATCACAAATATTAAAGTCAGATGTTATTTACTATGTTATGGCCTTTTAGATTTGAGTGGATGGAGGATTTGTTAATCCCTCTTATTAAATATTGAAATGTGCTGTGCACATTTAAGTTCTTAAACATTTACTAACATATTGCTGGTGAGATTTGTACTTTAAGATCACTTTGGCAACTGAGTGGAGGATAGAATAGAATTTAGAAAAACTCAAAGCAGGGGGACCCACCAGGAGGCTAACAAAGTGGTCCACTATGAAGCAGTGAGAGCCTGCATCAGAAGTGTAACTGTATAATTTGAGAGGAGGGGATGTATTCCAAGGAAGAATCAATAAAGAATTGGCAACATACTGAATATATGGCAAAACTACAAAAAAGGAGCTGAGGTGACATCTATGTTTTGAGCCTGATGAGTGAGAGAATGGAAATATCCTTCACAATTAAAGAGAAGTTGGAAAAAGGGGAAAGTTTGGGAGAAAAATAATAAGTTCTATTTTGGATATATTAAATTTGAGGTAGTTGGTAATTCAAGACAAGTGCTCAGAGAAGAGATAAGGGCTGAACAGTAAGCTGAGACTTCCATTGGTCTCAGCTTACTCTTCTGTAATAAGAAAAAACAGAATTAAGTGACATCTAAATTTCCTTTTAGCTATAATTCTATGTAGAAATTGATTCTATGAGTCTAATACCAAATGTCCAGGTACTTTTCTTTAAAAAGAACAAATTTCTTGGTAGGTCTGAGCCAAAGTTCTTACTCCAGCAATCTGAGTGATCCAAATTCTGAACCTATTCCCTGCCTTTCCATGTTATAGAAGGACTTATTGAAAGAATGAGGGATAGTTAAATTTGATAAGAAACACATGATTATTGTCATAAATTTAGTTAAGCTTGTGCCCAGGGTGAAAAAATATGCAGATTGAAGAATCATTGATACAGAATTTGAAGGAATCTTAGAAATCATACAGTTCATTTCCCTTAGGTTAAGTGACAAAGCCCAAGAGTCCACCCATGGTTATATCACAGGACCTAGGACTCCATATATAGACTTACCCTTTACTCTATCCCTCTAAATACACACACAAAAACATATCCACAAGTTATATTAGGGTACTGGATAGAGTGTTGGGCTTGAAATCAGGAAGACCTGAATTCAAATTTGGCCTCATTTGTTATATGACCCTGGACAAGGTCTGCCTCAGTTTCCTCATCTGTAAAATGGAATTAATACTAGCACTTCTTTTGCAGGTTTGCTGTGAGGATCAAATGAAATATTTGTAAAACCCTGTATAAATATTAGCTGTTGTTGCTGCTATTGCTGAAGCTGCCAATGTTATTACTGCTACTGCTATTAAATGAAAGCTATAAAGAGACAGGGATGATCTTAATGTTAAAGATAAATAAAACTTCCTAATTATAGGGAATAGCCAAAATGGAATTACTGCTTTATGAAGTAATGAATTCATATTCCCTAAAGGTATTTAAATAGTGATTAGGTGGCCATTTTTTAGGAATATTATGGAAAAAGTTCCTAGTGAAAAGCTGGGACTAGACAATCTTTTAAAGATTCTATGATTCATAGAATTTGAGAGTTTGAGAGACCTAAGCATCAATTTAATTTAGGAGTTCTTACCTTGTGATCCATAGACAGTGAAGTGTCTGTGAATAAATTTAAGAAGGTCTATAAAAATGGATAGAAAAATTATTTTGTTTTCACTAATTTTTAGTTAAAATTTAGCATTTCCTTCCATTACAAATATAGACAAAAAAATCCAATGCATTATTAGGCTTTACCACCCTTCCTAATGGTTCTCTCTCTTCTTCTCTCTCTCTCCCTTCTTTCTCTCCCTCCCTTCCTCCCACATTCCTTCTCTTTCTTCCCCCTCTTTCCCTTTCTTTTTCTCCCCTTCCTTCCCTCTCTTCCTCCTTCTCTCCATCCTTCCTTCCTTGCCAACCTCTCTTTCCCTCTCTGCCTCTCTCTCTCTTTCTCTCTCTCTCTCTCTCTCTCACACACACACAGAAAGAGGTTAAAAACCTTGATATATTTTAATCCACAAATCCAGTCAGTCAACAAACACTTATGAAATGTTTACTATGTGCCAGTAAGGTACATGACGTTTATAAATCTGACAAGATCTTTGATATTGTCAGTCATGAGGGCTTATGGAGAATTATGTCAAAATTTGGTTGACCAGGAAAGTTCATCAGTATTGTACATCAATTTCATGACAGAATGCTTGTCCAAATTAGGGACAATGGAAGATGCTCTCTTGATTTTCCCATTACCAATAAAGTGAAACAGCTGTGTGCTTATACACATTTTAGCATGATGTTGTCATACACCTTCAATGAGGACAAACATGGCATCAAGGTCTACCACACCAGTACTAAATTCTTCAACCTGAAAAAGGCTACAAGCCTAAACTAAAGTGGGAGGGGTGCTGGTGTCTGATTTTTTTGTTTGCAGATGATTGTACACTCAGTGCAGCCTCTGAAGCCAAGATGTAACAAAGTATAGATCAATTCTCTGTTACCTGTGTTACTATTGTTTTAGTTATTATTATTGACTTATTTTCAAGTGAAAATAAACACCAAGAAAACACAGGTACCCCATCATCCAGGACCAAATGATCCATATTTGGAACCATCAGTTACAGCAAATGGAAAACTTTTAATTGCTGTGGATAAGTTTACTTACCTTGACAGTATCCTTTTCAGGGATGTCCATATTGGTAATGAGGTTAAAACACACTTTGCTAGAGCTAGCTCAGTGTTGGGGAGGCTTTGAAGTAAAGTGTGGAAGAGATGAGATATTAGACTGACTACCAAGCTGAAAGTCTATAGAGACATTGTGCTGACCTCATTGTTGTGGTATGCCTTTGAAGCCTGAACAGTATAGCAGTTCCATGGCAAGAAACTGAATTGTTTTCTTTTTCTTTTCCTTTTTTTAATAAAGCTTTTTATTTACAAAACATATGAGTGATTTTTCTACATTGACCTTTGCAAAAAACTTTTTTTCCCAAGCTTTTCCCCTCCTTCCCCCCACCTCCCACCCCTAGATGACAGATAATCTAATACATGCTAAATAGGATAAGTTATATGACAAATACAATACATGTATACATATCTATACAGTTATCTTACTGCACAAGAAACATCAGATCTAGAAAGAGAAGAAGAAAAAACAACCTAAGAAGGAAAAC
The DNA here is from genome assembly GCA_023553655.1 of Myrmecobius fasciatus. Taxonomy (NCBI): domain Eukaryota; kingdom Metazoa; phylum Chordata; class Mammalia; order Dasyuromorphia; family Myrmecobiidae; genus Myrmecobius; species Myrmecobius fasciatus. The sequence goes on from JAJPUD010003462.1 coordinate 245,726, forward strand.
AAAATGCATGGAGATATTCACAGAAAGCGTTAAACTGCTGTGTTGTGGTCCGCACTCAGTTCCCACAGGCCTCTCTCTAGATGTATTTGACTATCTTAATTGATGAACAATAGGAACTGGTTTGAATCACATCATTGTTGAAGAGAACCATGTCCATCAGAATTGATCATCGTATAGTCTTGTTGCTGTGTATAATGTCATCCTGGTTCTGCTGATTTCACTCAGCATCAGTTCATGCAAGTCTCTCCAGGCCTCTCTGAAATCATCCTGCTGGTCATTTCTTACAGAACAATAATATTCCATGACATTCATATACCATAATTTATTCAGCCATTCTCCAATTGATGGACATCCTTTCAATTTCCAGTTTCTTGCACTACAAAAAGGGCTGCCACAAACATTTTTGCACATGTGGGTCCCTTTCCCTCCTTTAAAATCTCTTTGGGATATAGGCCCAGTAGAAACACTGCTGGGTCAAATGGTATGCACAGTTTGATAACTTTTTGAGCATAGTTCCAGTTTGCTCTCCAGAAAGGTTGGATCCATTCACAGTTCCACCAACAATGTATCAGTGTCCCAGTTTTCCCACATCCGCTCCAACAGTTATCATTATCATTTCCTGTCATTTTAGCCAATCTGACAGGTGTGTAGTGGTATTTCAGGGTTATCTTAATTTGCATTTCTCTGATCAATAGTGACTTGGAGCACCTTTTCATGTGACCAGAAATAGTTTCAATTTCTTCATCTGAAAATTGTCTGTTCATATCTTTTGACCATTTATCCACTGGAGAATGGCTTGAATTCTTATATATTTGAGTCAATTCTTGATATATTTTAGAAATGAGGCCTTTATCAGAACCTTTGGATGTGAAAATATTTTCCCAGTTTACTGCTACCCTTCTAATCTTGTCTGCATTCATTTTGTTTGTACAAAAACTTTTTAACTCGATATAGTCAAACTTATCTATTTTGTGATTAATGAGAACCTCTAGTTCTTCTTTGGTCACAAATTCCTTCCCCCTCCACAGGTCTGAGAGGTAAACCATCCTACATTGTTCTAATTTGTTTATAATATCATTCTTTATGTCTAGATCATGAATCCATTTTGACCTTATCTTGGTATATGGTGTTAGGTGTGGGTCAATGCCTAATTTCTTCCATACTAGTTTCCAATTATCCCAGCAGTTTTTGTCAAATAGTGAGTTTTTATCCCCAAAACTGGGGTCTTTGGGTTTATCAAACACTAGATTACAATTGTCATTGAGTATTTTGTCCTGTGAACCTAACCTATTCCACTGATCCACTACTCTATTTCTTAGCCAGTACCAAATGGTTTTGGTGACTACTGCTTTATAATATAGTTTTAGATCTGGTGCAGCTAGGCCCCCCTCATTTGCATTTTTTTTCATTAATTCCCTTGAAATTCTTGACCTTTTGTTTTTCCAGATGAATTTTGTTGTTATTTTTTCTAGGTCAGTTAAATAATCTCTTGGGAGTTTGATTGGTATAGCACTAAATAGATAGATTAGTTTAGGTAGTATTGCCATCTTTATGATATTCACTCGACCTATCCAAGAGCACTTGATGTTTTTCCAATTGTTTAGATCTGACTTTATTTGTGTGGAGAGTGTTTTGTAGTTTTGCTCATATAGATACTGACTTTCCCTTGGCAGATATATTCCAAAATATTTTATACTATCGATAGTTATTTTGAATGGAATTTCTCTTTGTATCTCTTGCTGTTGCATTTTGTT
>JAJPUD010003463.1:0-103824 GCA_023553655.1 Myrmecobius fasciatus
CCCCCCCCCAAAAAAAACTGGGTATTTCAATTTTACTTTTTCTGTATGGCCCCATCAATCACTCTGTGTCCTCTAGGTGCTATAAGACATAGAAAGATGTTCAGATGAAATTAAATATATTTGATGTTTGAGGTTATCCTGGACTCTTCCTTCTTTAATTCACATCTATCTCATCTGTTTCCAAGTCACAAAAATAATACCTCTTTATACAATATCTCTGCATCCAGAAATACATCTTCTTTATTACCATTGCTAATAACTTTTTACAGGTTGTCATCACCACATGCTTAGATTAAGCAATAACTTTCTAAGAGGTTTCCTCTCTTCCTCTTTCTAGTCAATTCTTCAGCCCACGTGCCAGACCGAGTAATCTTCCTTAAACATAAATTTTTTTTCACATCACTTCTCTGCTCAAAAATTGTCCATGACATCTTATTCACCTATGGAATAAAATCTTAGCTGCTTTGACTGACATTTATGGTCCTCTATATTTTGACACCTCTCTGTATTTGCAGTCTTATCATATTTTGCCATATACCATATACTGCAACCACCTATTTGTGCTTTATTGAGGAGTGAGTAGGTAGTGAGACATTAAGTGTATGCTATTAGAATAATTTGGCTTAAAAGTAAAGGAGCTGGGGCAGCTAGGTTGCGCAGTGGATAGAGCAGCAGCCCTGAAGTCAGGAGGACCTGAGTTCAAATCTGGTCTGAGACATTTAACACTTCCTAGCTGTGTGACCCTGGGCAAGTCACTTAACCCCAATTGGCTCAGTAAAAAGCAACAACAATAATAATAATAATAATAATAATAAATAAAAGTAAAGGAGCTTAAATAGTTGCTTAATGGAAGAGTACAGTTGAGGGAATATTTCTATGGACTAGCAAAACTTAAGCACACTTATGGGAATGAACCAATTGAAACTGATAAATTAAAGTTGTATGAGTGAGAGATGGAATGGTTGAAGGAGGAAAGTCAGCTAGAAAAAGGTGTCTAAATATAGTCATGAAAATAGCATTTAAAAATCATTTTAAGGAACTTTTTATTAGGTATCAACTGATTCACTGATTTATTCACTCAAGAGATGCTAAATGAAAACCTACTAAATACAAAATGTAATTTTGGGTGCTATAAAACATCAAAGATGTTCCTATCTTCAAGGACTTGCCAACCTAGAAGGCTTTGAGTTGGAATTTCTGAATATTTAAATATTTATATCACATCTATCTATCTATCTATACCTATAGATAGATAGATAGATGTGTATGTGTGTTTGTGTGTAAGAATGGGTATATATATATACACACACACACAAAGGTATATATATATATATATATACACATATATATGTAAGGACATATATATTATATATACACATACACACATATACCTACATATACAAGTACCTGTGTATGCATATTTAATTTCATCTGGACATACAGAATTCGTTATTGTATTTATAAGGTTTTCAGTTAGCATCTCTGAATGAATAAATTAGTGAACCAGTTGATATGCAATGAAGAGTTCCTTAAAATCATTTTTTAAAATGCTAATTGTTGCCTATACTATCTTTTCTATGCCATAAATTTATTCACACTCTTAAATACCCACCCCTCTCTCTCAATAGATAACTTTGCTCCATATCATTCAACCTCAACACCCACCACACTCCTCCCCAGTACTAATCATTTTTGTCCTGATTCATCCTTTCTTTTTCCCTCCTGGCTCTTTACAAAGGCAATTTTCCATTAATATCCTTGATTCCATTTCCTCCCATCTGGTAAACAGTGTGGTACAATGTAATGAACTCCAGAGTCAGAGGAATTGGGTTCAAATCTCACCTCTCTCATAGTTACTACTTTGGAAACTCTTAAGTCACTTCATCTCATGGCCCTTCAATTTCCTTATTTGTAAAATAAAGATCTATGTTGATTGTGAAATCTCTTCTCACTCTAGACCTATGATCCCAAGACCTATTTTAGGACTTTTCTCCTTTAAACATATTATCTCTCAATATGGCATCTTCAAAAAAACCGCAATCTATTGGTTTCTCTCTCTCTTTCTCTGTCTCTCCCTGTGTGTGTGTTTACAGACACACACATCACTCAGTATTAGAAATACATTTTTGTTTAGCGACATCATCACCAAGATGATATATCCAAGATACACTGGAGGGTGAAATGAACTGCATGCTTGTGTAGCAAAAATGTAATTAAACTATAAAAACAATCAGAAGTACCTTCATCTTTTTCTTCTGGAGCCAAATCAGCCACAATATCATCGATATTATCAGGCACGATGTTGCACTGTTCCCCCTGCAGAGAAAGTTTTGTTTTGAAAGTGTAAATTAAAGAAAGACATGTATTTGTTTGAAAGATAAATCAACAAATAGCACCTAGAAGAGAACATTTTGTGCTCACTTCATAGACCCTTGTAAGGACTTATGACATCCATAAATGAGATAAAAATCAGACTCTGAAAGGAAAAAAAAAGCAAAGAAACTTTGTGACTATGATTTAGCATCTGGGGGGGACAGTGTGGGGAGAAACTATCTGGTGTTCAGTGCCACTGGCATCTCTGGTAGTTGCTTTTGGGGGCTCTATACCTATTAATTGATATACATATTGAGAATCATGAATCACGTTCCTATAAAGTATGGTTTCTCATCTTTAATGGGACCAGTTTTATGAGTTCTGATTGGCTTTTTATTAGAGTGAACCAGGAACATCTGTTCATGTTATCAGCTTAGTGAATACCGATTGTAATGGAGATATATAGAAATATTGTTTTGAGATCAAAGAAGGTTAGAGCCATCTTATGCCCTATTTAGACCATTATGAGGAATGCTATTTTATCTCCAGAGCACTGCACCTCATTATGAGCAATGACACATATGCTCAGAGGTCACCCAAGATGATGAGAATTAGTGGATGCCATGTATCATGAGGACTGGGAAAATAATAATGCCATTTAATCTAGGGAAGATAAGACTTAGGGAGGATAGGGGAACTATCTTAATTAATTGAAGGCTATTACATGGTAAAAATATCAGATATTTTCTTGGTCTCAGAAAGGAGAACTAAATAAGTAAGTAAAAGTTACAGGATCATTTTTTTTTGGTCAAAATGAAATTTAAAAGCCTAAGAATTATAGTTGTCAGAAAATCAAATGGCTTGGCTTGGGATTGGAGAACTATTTCTGAGGTGTGCTGTGGATGGAATTTAAACTTTGGTCTGGACTAGATGAAAACTGAGATCTATTTAGTTTCTTGAGAGTTAGAACAACTCTGGTGACAGGTACCTGACTCAGATTATTCTCTGGTCTCCCAGACAGTGGAAAGCTCACCCCCATACCTTTCGTGCAATTCTCTCGATGACAACTCTTGCTACCTGAGTGATGGAACCTCCCTCAGGATCATAGAAAGGACTCTGAGGATGATCTAGACTTGTCAGAGGCCGGATTTTCTCTTGTGGAATTGTTGGCTTATTGGGTGACTGTAAAGACAAGAACACATAAGCTGAGGTAGCAATAAATACAAATAAAGATGCAGAAGTCATTTGAATTTTACATATAAATTGGATCCAAGTGGAGAATGACAACAATAATCAGGTAGTTACTTCTCGGCACTGAAAGAGCTCAAACTCAATGTGAGTGAAATGGTTTTAGTACTCGTTCCATGAAACATCACTGAGAGTGGAGAGGCAATAACATGAAAGACCATCATCCAGAAGATTGTCGGCTACTTTCAGTTCTCCTTTGAATTCCTTGTGTCTTTGTGAATTTTTTAAAGGAAAAATGTTTCCAGCAGGCATTTCTTCATCCAAATACTCAGTTTTGAAGAAAAGTCAGAGAGAGATAAAATAAATGTTAATGGGAAAAGGAATCAAAATATTATTTTTACAGGGAAGGAAATACACATTTATATGGCTTTTAATAATGTACCAGGCATTGTACTTAGGACAATATTTGTTTAAAAATAATAGCTATTTGATTCTCACAGAAACCTTGGGAGTTAGGACTTTGCTACCTAATTTAATATATGAGGAAACTGAGGCAAATAAAAGTTGTGACTTTCCATTCACTGTTGTTTAGCTGTTTTAGTCATGGCTGACTCTTTGTGATATCATTTAGGGTATTCTTGGCAAAGGAACTGGAGTGGTTGACCAGTATAGTTGTGTGAGTTTTTCCATTGATGTTTGATAGCAAGCAAGTGAATGAGGAGAAAGCAGATGGTAGGTGGATCCAGGGTATGGGTTTGGAAAGAGATGAGCAGTGATAGCATGAGGGGGCAAGGGACTAAAGATAAAAGGCAATGTCAGGTCAGATTGGTTAATTATGGGATCAAAGATTTGAAAAGAAGAAATGCAAATGTAAGAAAACATCAAAAAAGGAGGCTATTATGAGAATAAAGGTAAATTTAGGAGGGATGAAACCAAAGGAGAAATAGAAGAATATGAAGTTTCATTGGTCAGGAAAACATCACCAACAACAAACAATGGTAGCCAAAGAGAGAGCACATCTCAATGGGCAGGATGTTATCTCCTATCTACTTTCTCAGCATGCCCAATTTGTCTTAGTCTTCTGATAGCTCAGAAGTTCATTTCTTTTTCTGTCTTTCTCCTCATTCTTACTTTGTGGCTTCTCTGGTGGGATGGAGCCATATTGATTTTAATAGCTTAAGAACTAAATTAATAAATATTCATCGAACTAAATTGACTAGTACTAATCTTAAGAGTCAGAATCCATGAATCAACAAGCATTTATTAAGGCTACTCACTGTGACAGGTGTTGGGAATATAAAGAAAAATGAAATTGTCCTTGTCTATACGTTTACCTTCCATCGAGGGAGATACCACAGACGTGCATTAAGTAAATAAAAAAATACAAAGCAATAATAATAACAGGTAGATTTACAGAGTGCTTGAAGTATACCAAACATTTTACTTATATTATTTGATTCTTACAATCCTGGAAATCCTGGAAAGAGGATGCTGCTGTTATCACCATTTTATTGACAAGCAAACCAAGGCTGAGAGATTGTCACTTGTCCAGCATCACATAGCTACTAAGAGTCTAAATTTGAACTCAGGTCTTCTTGATCCCTTGTATAGTGTTCTATTCTCTGAATCACCACCTATTTTTCTTTTTGCAAGTGATTGTGAAGACTAGAAGCAGGGGGGAGGGGAAGCAAGGAATTGAGAAAGGCTTTATATGAGACACCTGGTTTAAGTCTTGACTATGTTATTTATTTCTTGTGTGACCTTGAGCACATCATTTCATGTAGGTGAACCTCATTCTTAAAATCTTGCAAATAGGGAATGTAATACTTGTACTGCTGAGAAGGTGCTTGTGTAAATCTTGAAATATAGATGATGCCTTGTTATTAGTAATATCACCACCTTTTTTTTGATATTCTCTGATCCTGACTTCTTCTTCTTACCCTTTCTCTCTCTTTCCCCGACCTTATCTTGAGGCTGAGAACACAGGTCTTTTTTCATTTCATTCAGACCTTGTTTCCTTTCCCCAGACTGACATTCCCCCACAGGCACTGTCTTTCCCTCACAGAATCTCTTTCCCTCACAAACAGATGATTTGTTCTCTTGATCAGTGTCCTCCTCTCAAATTCTGACAGGCTTCCTTGTTTGAATCCCCACCAGTAACTTCCTGAGAAGGCTCTAGGCTTTTGTTCCTTTGCAGAAGAAAAACTGGCTTTCAGCCCTCTTCTCAATTTAGCCTCTAGCAAATAGAAGCGGAAGAGGATGTAAAGTCTCATAGCTCAACATAGAAACATGAAATACATAAAAACATGAAATCCTTGATTTTAAAAGAGACCTCATAGGGCTCCAAGATCAACCTATACGTGAGCAGGATTCCTTGCAACTGATGTGTGTGTGTGTGTGTGTGTGTGTATGTATACATATATATATATATATATATATATATATACATACACACACATATATATATTCTGTCCTTGATAATCTCTAATTATTCAAGTGGGTTCACAAATATTTGTTAAATCATCAACAAGCATTTATTAAGCACCTAATATGTACAAAGCATTGTGCTGAATAGGAAGCACACAAAAAATAATTATGATGGTATTTAAGGTAATTATTGGAGGAGGTAGAAGATTTAATGATTAAAGAATTAATTTTGGAGGCAATAGTTTCAATTGATTGAGTTGGATGGGAAGTCAAAATGTAAAATATTAAGAAATGAGTGGGAGGTTAGGAAGTAGAGGAAATAAGATGATTCTTTGGGGAGCTTTTACTAGAAAAGGGAGGAGAAATATTGGACAATAGCTTGAGAGCATGGTCAAATTAAGTCATCCCCCTAACTCCTTGCAATGTTAGGGAGAACCTAGGCTTGATAAAAGAAATAATTGAGAGACCAAGTTCCTAGAGGTAATGGCATTAAAGGCAAAAGTAGAGGGAATTGAAGAGTGTTGATAAGGGGCACATCTTCCTCAGTCTCTGGAACAAAGGAGTGAAGTAGTAAAGCAGAAACATCTTAATACATGAAGTAGGGCAGAAGAGGGAACCCACAGCAAATAGACCCTATTATTCTCAGTCAAATAGGACAGAGTCCTTTGTGAAAGGATCATGTAGAGAAGAGATATGAAACCCATAGCCTATAGATTGTAATTGATTGCAGCAGAATCAGATTAAAATGTATTGGGAAATATTTGACAAAATAGAAATTTTAATTTAAATAGGATATGGTTAAATATGTCCTAAATGTTGGTCCTAAAATATGGCGTCCAAAATTAATACAATATTGCAGATGAAGTCAGACTTTGGTAGTCATTCATTCAACAAGCATTAGTATAGCACAAACTCTATGGTAGGTACTATAGACAAAAAGACAAAAACAAGAACCAAAAAACCACAGTTCCTGCATTCAAAGAGTTTACATTCTCCTAGGAAAGGAAAATATCTTCATACATTGCTATGACTGAAATAATCATCAAATGTTGGTCAACCTTCTGGTGTTGTCTGACTGACTCTTTGAAGATTAGCTTAAACAAGTACAAATTAAAGACACAGAAATTGAAATCATATTCAAAATCCTTTCACTCTGACAGGGTCTATCACTAGAAAGGCATGGTCTTCAAGAGCCCAGGGTTAAGTTCATGCCCAGGTGAAACACTGGAACAGGACTACAATGAAGAACTCCAGTTTATAGGAACAAAATATGACCCTATGAAGCATGTACACTATAAACAAATGCCAGGAATTTGACCATCTCTCTGCCTCATTGAACCTTCTCTATTTTTCATCAGAAATCATTAGCTAGGAAGGTTGACAATTTAAAATACCTTGAAAGACAGATGCCAAATTTGAAGCCATATTACCTAGTGAAAATTTTGGAGGATACATCAGTTTAATGAAGGAACCCTGGGGCCTCCCCATTTTATAAGGCCTTTGGATATATTCCTCTAGGAAAGTGTTCTTCAAATTTTTGTGATGTCCCAATAATAGTGACATATTTTTGATTATATATTTCTATTATATGCATTGCTTGCTCATTTATAAATTATATATTTGTTCTACTATAATAATTGTATACATTGTAAAACTTCCCCAACTTTTTATAAAGATAAAAATGAAATACATTTGTTCCTAAAGTCAGTAGGAAACCCCCAAATTTCTTGAGTTTGGTAGTTCCATAGACTTGTTCTCTAAGATCACTTTGGCAGGTATGTGAAGAATAAATTGGACTGAGAGGAGTCTTAAGACAGAAAGATCAATTAGGAGACTATTTCAGGTGAGTAGAGATAAGGTCTGACCTGTACTACTAAGGTGGTTGATGCATGAGTATGGGAAGAGGGTATTTGCAAGACATGATATTTGGGTAGAAATGAGCAGATTTGGCCACTGACTGGATATGTGAGATGAGAATGAGTATAGAGTTGAGGATGACAGCAAAGCTTCAAACCCAAGTGACTAAAAGGATGAGGGTATCCTCAATAATTACAGGGAAACTCAGAAGAGGAATGGATTTGGGAGAAAATTTGTAATGAATTCTGTAATGCAGATTATAACTCATGTATGTCTACTCACCCCTGTGACTCATTCTATACCAGAAGAAGGAAGAGAGTAGGGGTGGGGAAGGTTTCCAGACACTTACTCAGAGCACAGACAACTGAGGAGCACCAGCTGTAGCTACCAAGTAATAGAGGGGCACAAAGTATGAATATCCTGGGCTTAAAAAAGAATAGTACTTCCAGCTGCTATTGAGAGTAGCTGGGTTCAGGTGTGTAAGCCTGGGATCAAGGTTAGATTATAACTGAACTGAGGAGCCCGCCGGGACAGAAGGAAAGAGTGTGGGAGCTTGGAAGGCTACCAGATGGGCTGGAGAGAGGAGTGACTGAATTGGAGAAAAGATCCCAGATTGCCTATTGGTAAAGCCTTCGACAATATGCTCCCACCTTTGCCATAATTATCTTTTCCTGTTCCCCAAAATGCATACCTTTCTTCAGTCAGCCTGCTCTGCCATCATACTTTTCTCTAGATTCCATGCACATTCCTGACTCACTCACAAGGTGTCATTGTGAGGAAAGAGCTAGGGAAATTTGAATTTTATTGCACTTTGATTCCTACTTTATTTTCCTTGCTACTATTTACCACTTGTCCAAATCCCATTACCCAATTTGAATCATTGAGGAGGTACAGAGTTGGACCTGGAGGCAGGACAATTTGGGTTAAATCCTATCTCAGACACTAACAGCTATGTGAGCCTGGGCAAGTCAATCTCTTTCTGCCTCAGTTTCCTCATCTGTGAAATGAAAGGATTGAACTTATCTTAGAGAGTCCCTTCTATAAAGCTTTATCTGCTTATTTTCATTTTATTCTTCCCCTCTCCCTCTTCTTCCTGATCCCTTTTTTCATTCTTCTTTTTCTGAATTCCCTCACTGAAAGTAGAATTGGGAGGAATGGTAAAAGTTGCAGAGAGCTGGATTTTGATCAGTATAAGGGAAAACTATTTTTTAATCCATTAGAGCTGTTTAAAAGTGCAAGAAGCAGTTTTCAGCACTAGAAGTCTTCATAAAGAAACTTTGATGACTATATTGTAAAAAAGATGCATACTCAGGCACAGGATAAACTTTGTGCCTCCCGAGTTGCTTTTATTGTTGTGATTTTTAAAATGTTTGTCTGACCTTGTGATGTCTCGTGTACTCTTCACATGTTATCTCATTTTTCGTGTGTATGTCTTGTTTCTCCAACTAGACTGAGAAATCCCCAGAGGATGAAGGCTATGTAGTATAGTGTACTCTCTGCAGTGCCTGGTAAGCAGATGGACCCTTTAAATACTTGCTGAATGACTTGTCTACTTTGAACCCAATCCTGACTTTGAGCAAGTCATTTTATACATGGAATTCATATGATTCTATAATAAGAAAAAATATTTGAAACCAATCCTATGGATACTGATGCTGCTATGGTAGGAGAAGCAGGCTGGAAATTTAATTTTGTATGTGTATATATATATATACATATATATATATATGTATATATATATATATTGCTGAGGCAATTGGTGTTAAGCAACTTGTTCGGGGTCACACAGCTAGGAAATGTTAAGCATCTGAGGCCAGATTTGAATTGAGGTCCTCCTGACTTCAGGGCTGGTGTTCTATCCACTCCACCAACTCGCTGCCCCTAATGATTGATCTATTTTCATCTATGATTGGGATTCCAGTCCAAGCAAAGGAAAAATCTGCTTCCCTTGAAACTTCAGCTAGGGTTCTAATGGTTTTATTTTATTTTCTATGTTATTCTAGTTATAGGCAATCATTAATATTTCTTTAAGTTCATATGAAGATCAGGCTTCAATGACAAAAACTTCACCTTTTTTTTTAAACAGAAGGAGATAATTCCTTTTTGGATATATTTATTCAGTAAATGCTGACTGAGTGCCTAACCATGTTTAACACTAAGGGGAATATAAATGAGAGACAGAGTCCATATATTGAAGGATCTTCTTTCTGGTCCAAATGGGGAGGACAAAAATACAACCAGATAAAGGAATGGTGTGTACCCATGGGCAAGACACCTGTACACGAAGGTAATAGAATATCACTGTGCTATGAGAAATTATGTATATGATTGACATAGAGTAGCATGGAAAGATCTGTATGAACTGATTCAGAGTAAAGTGAGTAGAGCCAGGAAAACAATATACACAATGACTACTACAATGTAAATGGAAAGAATGCCGTAAAGCAATCAGAAAGGAATACTGCAGAATAATCAATAACAAGCATAGCCTCCAATAGGAGATAAGAGATCCCTCTTTTTTACTCCTTTAGGTTCATGAATATGAAAGATTGAATACGTGAGATTTCAGGGTGGGGGCATTATATACTTCTCTTTAACTGATTCTCTCCATCTTCTTCCTCTTTAAAAAAATCTGCATTATATGGGATTTTTTTGGGGAGAAAGAAAAGAAAGGAATATGGGGAAATATAGGCAATGTAAAAACAAAAGATGTCAATAAAAAGAGCTAAGTAAAAAAGATTTCTAGCATTTTCATCAGGACTCTGAACCTTCTAAATCAAAACTAAATTAAAAAAATAAATACACTCATATATAACATCTTGCCCTTTTCAAAATGTTTTCATATCTATGACTTCATTTCATCTCCATAATAGCTCTTGTGAGATCAGCTAGAATAGCATTATTATCTTCTGTTTACTAAAGAGTAGATGGAGGGGGGCAGCTAGGTGGCCTAGTGGATAGAGCACCAGCCCTGAAGTCAGGAGGACCTGAGTTCAAATCTGGTCTCAGACACTTAACATTCCCTAGCTGTGTGACCCTGGGCAAGTCACTTAACCCCAAATGCCTAAGCAAAAAGCAAAAAAAGCAAAAAAAAAAAAGATGGAAAAAAAAAGAGTAGATGGAGGGTCAGAGTATGGCTGAGTTGTCTAAGGTCACAGTACTAGTGAACACCTGGGAACTCCTAACTTCAAACTCACTACTCCCATACTATCTCCCAGAGGGGGAAGATACTCTCATGATTACATCTGAGCAGAAGAGAAGATCATCTGGTTTTTGACAGACTCTCTGTTCAGCCTCTTGCCAACTGGACATGCTGGATAGCTCTGAGGAGAATTTGCTTTTGTCCTAGTTCATATAGTCATACACCTGTAAATCTGCCAGAACTAAAGAAAAAAGGGCTCCATTATGGATATTTGTGTGTGTTGACTTTCCACTGATGACCCCAATCAAGGGATTGTCATGACTAAAAGTGCAAACACTCCAAGAAGAACAAAGGGGCAGGAGATAATCTCCTTTTTGGCTCCTTCACTGGAAACATGGTTCAGTCAGGTCATTTTTTTCTGTCATAAAAAGAAACAAATCACGACTCCTTGCAGAGAGATTTCCTACAGTATCAGTGCTTCCCTACTATTTCCATACCTGGAGAGGGATTTCATAATTACGTTTCCTAGGAGTCTTTTTCTGGACCTACCATTGCAAATACCCAACATTATGGAAAGCCAGGGATGGAAAAGGGGAGTTCACAACAATTGACACATGTGTTTATCATGCATTATTTCATAACCCTACTGCTAGAGGTATTATTGTTTCTCTTTAATAGATGAAGAAACAAGTAATTTGACTATGATCAGTTATGTCTGACTCTTTGTGACCTCATTTGGGGATTTCTTGTCAAAGACACTGGAATGGTTTTCCATTTTCTTCTCCTGATCATATGAAAGATGAGAAAACAGATAAACAGGGTGAAGTGAATTGTCCAGAGTCACATAATTATTTAGTATTTAAAGCTGAAAATGAGACTTCTTGCTTCCAGGCTCTGTACTATAACACCACCTAGCTGCCTCCTATGACAGCTAATAAGTGTCAGAGGTTAGGGCTTTCTTACTTTAAATCCATATTGCCTAACATCAACCATCCCACAAGTATTGATTAAGTGTCTATTTCATAGTTCATTCAAGAGGTGGAATGGCATCCCAGACAGAACACTTGACTTGGAATAAGGAAGACAAGTTTGAATCCTGCCTTACCCACTTAGGTTATGTGACCCTAAGCAACTTAATCTCTCAGCCTCAGTTTCCCCATCTGTAAAATGTGTACTATCATAACATTTACCTTACAGAATTGTGAGCATAAAATAAAATAGTGAAGTTAAGTTGCTTTGCAAATCTTTAAAAAGCTATCAAAAGGCAGCTAGGTGGTAGAACAGATAAGAGTCAGGAGACCCGAGTTCAAATCCAGCCTCAGACACGTATTCCTTGAGTGATCTTGAATATGCCACTTAATCTCAATTGCCTCCAAAAAAACTATCTACATAAGAACTATTATTATATGCTCTGTATTATGTATCATATGTTCTATATTATGGAGAACATATGGGAAGTCTCTGATATTGTTTCTGCACATGACAAATTTTAATCTGGTTGGGGAGACAAGGCTCACTCACAATAAACCAGTTACGAAACAATAAATGGAACATAATTAAGTGGCAATTAATAGAATAAAAATCCCAAGTGTTCCGAGAAGGGAGAGTTGAATGATGTCTGCACTTTGTAAATGATGAATTTTCAGAGTACATGGAATTTGATCTGATTCTTGAAATTCAACTTGGTATCTATTATTCTTAGAAGCCGTTTAGGGGCAGTGGATAGAATGCTGACCTCAGAGCCAGGAATACTTGGCTTTAAGCCTTGCTATTGACACATATTGACTGTGTAAGCCTTAATGCTTGAGGAAATGCTCTAACACTACAAACTGCAAATAAGGTGCTTACTTGCATTGGTAGAATTTTCCTTATTTAGGATTTGGTAGAGTGGTGGGCCTGGAGTCAGGAAGACTCATCTAACTCATTTACTAGCTGTGTGATCTTGGGCAAGTCACTTAATAGTGTTTGCCTCAGTTTTTTTTAATCCAAATGAGCTGGAAGAGGAAATGGTGACCCATTCCATTATCTCTGCCAAGAAAATCTCAAATGGGGTCATAAAGAATCAGACAAAACTGAACAAAATGACTGAAATCACAACAAATATGAAAGAAATCACAAGTACAGTTCCTACCCCATTCCCAATATCAATCAATTCCTGAAAAAGCGATGGCTAAGAGAAGAAGAAAGAGCTCAGAAGGTCTTGTTAAGCATGCAGCTGTGTTTGACCTTGTGACAAGGACTTTTCATAGCTTGGTCTTTGTGCCTACAGACTTGGAGAGCTTGTAGCATAGTTTGATGTATAAGACTTTCCTTGAAAAGTGCATATAAAACAAAGGTTTGCACACATGCACACAGCCATCCAGATAACCAGCTTCCCCAATGCTGTACTATTGTGTCATGAAAACATCTTATCAGTCCCTTGCTTTTCTCCTTAGAAAGACTTCTTTTCATTCAACTAGCAGCAGTATAAAGGCCTGTTTAGGATTGTTAGTCCAATATTAGGCAATAGAGACCTCAAATTCTGTGATTCTATGAATCTTTTTACTCAGAGAATAAACAATTTTTTTTACTAGGAATATACTTTTCACAAGCCTTTGTAGATGATTTTCAAAGTGATTTAATAAATCATTTACAAGGAGTTTGCTATGACAATTTTACTTTAGATGATAACTCAGTCTTTCTAAATAGTAAAAAAAATAACCAGATGGGCCATGCATTTCCATAAACTGTGCACAGGAAGAGAAGAATTTCACTATAACCAAATGTAAAAAGTTCAGAGAAGAAATAAACTCTTATTAGTTGTCGGAATATTTCAGTCATGATCCAAGAAAAATACATGGGGATCATTAAACTGCACAGAAAACATTGGCCAAGCACAATGACTGGGCTGTAGACATTTAATACAAGCTAGGTGAATGACTGCTATTGCAAAGATCATATGAATTTGACTTAATTCAACAAGTTTTGACAATATCTACTGTATGTGCAGCATTCTGCTAGACACTGATTAAACAAGTCTTCCCTCAAGCAGCTTGCAATCAATTATCCTCCCAATATTCTATTCCTTAGTGCCAAGTTCAACCTGATTTAGAAGACAATTTCATCAGTCAGAGGTGACAGTTGTCAATTCCTGACTTTCTTCAATTTTTCCATCACTAAATTTATCCAATATGGCATCTCACACCACTTTACAAAGTCTACAAAAGTTAGTGTTCATTATCTTATTTGACCTTCACTCACCACCACTTCTTTTGAGAAGGAGGAATCAGTAATGGCTAACACAGGCAAAATAGAAAACATTCACTTTTCCTGGAACAAAATCTTGGTGTTTCTGTACCTGGAAAATATGAAGCTCTGGTCCCTGAACCTGAAGAAGGAGATAATGTGGCTGAAGACATTTTAAAAAAGGAAGATGGATGGTAATCTTAAATAACTTTGGAAAGATGACATTCAAGAAGATACAGCTGAAGTCTTTAAAACCCCAAAGGGCACATATGTTGTTATTCAGTTATTTTTCAGTCAGTCCAATTTTTCATAACCCCATTTGGGGTTTTATTGGCCAAGATACTAGAGTGGTTTGCCATTTCCTTCTTCAGAGGAGGAAACTGAGGTAGGTGACTTGCCCCAAATCACACAGCTAGGAAGGGATTCCAGACTCAGCTCTCTATCCAGTGCACTACTAGCAGCCCCCATGAGGAGCACAGATGGTAGTGGTACACTAGAACTGTTGGGAGAGAAGGGGGAGTCACCCTGAAACTTGAGGAATCAAACTTAAATAAAATTTATTTATAGATAGAAAATTAAAATTCATGGAAGTAAATGAATGATGGAATACTATTATGCTGTAAGAAATGACTAAAGGAATGGTTCATATTCAGAGAAACCTGGTAAGAGTGAAATGATTGGAACCAGGAGAATAATTTATACAACTATATAATAACCAAATTTTAAAGACCCCTTTGAAAGACTTAGGACTCTGATCAACATAACAACTAAAAATAATTCCAGAAGACACATGCCTTCCTCCTGATAAAGAGATTATAGACATAGAGTACAGACTGAGACTTGAAAAAATACACATATAGTCAATGTGAGGATTTGTTTTGCTTGACTGCACATATTTGTACCAGGGTTTTGATTTTTTTTCCTATTTTCTCAACAATGGTCAAGGCAAGGGAAAGGAAATGGAAGGAAGAAAGTCTTATTTTTGAAAATAAAATAAGGATTTCTCTGGGGCAGCCCTAGTCTCTCAGCTAGACATCACGGAGATGAATTGTGCTATGACTCATTACTCGATGGTTCAGGGACAGAGCCTTGGGAAGACAGAGCACTGGTGCTTGGTGCTTTGGGCTATGTCTTTGGTTGGGGAAGCAAAAAGAACAGGCTCATAAGTTTAGCGACATCAAAAGAAAACAAGGTTATAGATTGTCAGAGCTCATAAGCTTATTCATTGATTGAACAAAGTTCCCCGAGGGAAAGACAGAGGGATCTAACCACCAACAAATACTACCTTGACTGCCACCTCCCTTGAGATCTCAATAAAGTTAGCTCAGGACCATCAATTCTGGAGCCCTCCAACTATCACTTATATTTCAATCCAAGACCCTGAAGCCATCATTGAAGGGAGAAATTACTGTGCAAAAGAGCCTTTCTTACTTCAATATCACTACCACCAACAGCTCTGAACCAGCAGGTAAACCAGGTAAAGCATGTCCCAGGAATACCAGCGTCCTCCCTCCTTGTATTCCTACATTACCAATCTTGCTTCCACCATAGACCATACAAAGCAACCCCTTTGGGGTTAAAGTGGGGCTGCTGCTTCCATGGGGGCTACAGAGATAATTACACAAGACTCAGAAAAGATAGTTCTTTCCATCAAATTCCTTTGGCACTGTCAAATAGTTCAAAATCAGAAACTGATATGATTTTATCAGTGAAAATCACATAAAAATAGATGATGCAAAATGACCTGTTTCACCACCATGCCCTAAGGATCATGGGACTTTTCCACCTGCTTTGCAGCTGAAACCTTCCATAGGTGTTGTCACTCCATCCGAATGTGAATTCCTTGAGATCTGGAATTGTCTTAAACCTCTCTATTTGTAGCTTTATCACAGTTAGTGAATAATAAATGCTTTTGTGTTCACTCATTTGTTCATTTTTAATTTATCTTGCAATTTTATAAATTATATATATATTTATATGTTATATACACATGCTATATATATTACATATAAATATAATATATATTAATCTATAAACGATAGATTAATTTATCTTTAGGATACTCACGCACACATACCTCATAGGTCACCCCACTATCAGTGCCAGCATCCCATGGAATTAGATCCTGGACCACCTTCTGAACCCAGCCACATTCCTTGGTACAGAGATCCTCTGCAGACAAGCCAACATTCCAGTCTGGGCTGGGACCAAGCATGGTCAGGAAGGACATTAGGTGCCGAGTCCTATCCACAGAGAATTCAGCCGACGGTGCTGCTCTCCTGGGAACAAACAAGCAAAAAAACAGAAATAGGTAATTTGCACTTCTTAGCCTCTTTTACTGAGGAGGGAAGCGCAGATTTGGAGCCTTCCTGTGTTTTTTCCCCAATGGCGCTTATGCTTTTTCATGAATCACTGAAAAAATGAGATGATAGCAATACCTAGAGCAATGGACCCACACTTCTCTAGAGCTCCCATGACCTTTCTGAGGACTTTGTCCAATCTGGACAGCATTATGTAAATGGATTATGGATTATGAGATGGAATCTGTTTTAGATCAAAAACTAAGGAGTCCAGATGGGAAAATTGTACAATTGCTCCAGAATCGATTTTTTTTCTCCCTCATCCTTTAAGCCATTTTGTACTTGGTAGACTTTTTCTTTTCTTAAACCTCGGTTTCTTTTCCCCAAGCCCATTTTCCATATGAATTTTGAATTCATCATGTCCAAAACCAAACTCATCATCTTTTCCCCATAACTACTCTTTTCTCTTACTTCTATTACTAGTCTCATCCAGAGATGAACATTTGAGTTATCTTTGATTCAGCCCTCTCTTTAAATCCTCCACATCTACTCAAAATGCTTTGTCCTATGAAATCTATCTATACAAGGACTCCATAAAGCCCCTTCATTTTATTCCCACTGTCATCATCTTAACTCAGACACCCATCACATTTTGCCTTGTTAATTCGCCTTGCCCTTTCAACCGATATCCTTGGCTCTAGTTTCTCCTCTCCCCAATCCATTCTTCACCATGATGCTGGTTTAATCTCCCAAATGCACCAGTTTGACCTTGCCCACTTTTGACAACTTCCTGAATAATACTTCCTCTCCTAATATTTGTAAGCCCCTCCACTTTTGGGCTATATAGACTACCCCACTTTTACTTATCTAGCTCTCCATGCCAGCAATCTTGGACTACCTAATATTCCCAAAGGTCATTTTCCTGTTTCCTTTTGTCTTTCCACAATTCTACTTATTCAAATCTGTCCCCTTCTTAATGGACACCACTTCCTCACTAGTCCCTGAACCATAACCAGAAGTAATTTTTAATTTATCATAATTATGATAACAAAAACATTTAGATGATGACAATAATAATAATAGCAGCATCACAATTATATGATATTGTGGAGGGTTTTTTTTTTGATGTTGTTGGATTGTTGCCATTGGATCTTCACAATTCTGTAAGGAAGGTACTATTTACTTGTATCATTTTAATTGTAATTGAGGTTCAGAAAAGCTAAGCCACTTGTCCATTGTCAAGTAGCTAGTACATATAAGAGAAAGTGTTTTAATCCAGTCTTCTGACTCCATGTTCAGTACTCTGCCATAGTGGCTTTTAAATAGATTAAGTTAAATATGAGAAAATGAGATTTACTCTAGATGGGTCATTAATTAAAGTGAAGAAGATGTGCTTCAAAAATAAGCTGCACTTAATACAACATAACTAGTAAAAATAAAAGAATTATCCCCATATATTGTCCCTTATACAAGACATTATCCCTTATACAAGATCATTTAATAAAATCACCAAATTACAGTTATAGATCTTAGCTAGAAAAGTAATAGACATTTGGCATAAAATGGTTGCCTTCTTTATTCACTCTGATATGATCATAGATTTAAAGAGATGGAGGTCATCCAACACACAAAGTCAAGGTCATCATCAGTGTCATAGTTTAACTCCCTTGTCAAAGCCAATGATTACACTTGCTTTGCACGGTCCCTTCCAATTCTGAGATTCTATCATTCTGATTCTCCATTTGACACATGAATGCCTCGGTCTGGACAGCTGCATTTCCCTCCTAAATGAAACGAGGAATTCTAACATTCATGAATCTCTCCAAATTGCAGAGGGAGAAAGAACACAGCCTTTCACTTACTACCAATTAGGAGACTTTATGCATCTGTCCTGCTTAGAGGTCCGAGGGGATGAATTCATTGGTATCACAAGCTTCACAAATTGCTTAGGCATTCATTGCCCCCATCTAGCTGTCTCAAACATGATAAAGAGGGTAAGGGGCTGAGTTAGACACACTGGACTGTTGCTATAGAGACCGGCAATTCAATCTTGGTTCTTCCTTTGAATCCTCACACTGAGGAAATGCTTCCTGAATAATACCTCTCTGTACGTTCTTGTGTGAGGTTACTTCATTCATATCTTAAGTGACAAGATCATGGTGGCTGTAAAACATCAGATGAGGATATTCAATGCTGTGGGAGTTTACATCCTTTCTGGCACAATTGGAACGGGAGGGGGAATGGTAGATTCAGCCCATGAGAGCATATCTTTGCAGGGAATGTATGCAGCCCCCATTAAAAATCAGCTTTAAGGAGATGGGGAGATGGGTGGAGCCGTAGTGCATAGAGTCAGGAAAACTCATCTTTCTGAGTTCAAATCTCACCTTAGACACTTCTAAATCATGTGATTCTGGGAAAGACACTGTTTGCTACAATTTCCCCATCTGTCAAATGAGCTAGAGAAGGGAATGAAAATTGCTCCAGTATTTTTGCCAAGAAAACCCTAAATGAGGTCATGAAGAGTCAGATGTGATTGAAAATGAACATCAGGTAGATATGTCAAACAAATATTCGACTTCCTTGACATACCTCATATTTTATCTCTTGATCCAATACTGATCTCCCAACCTCTATCTTTTCTCTTGCAACTGATTTTCTATTGTATCTCTGTATTTTGGGTTTTGGTTCTTCAAAGAAAATCCTAGTAACCCATCTGGTCTAGACTGCAGGTTCATGTTTGCAAGGATCTTGATGTGATTCTCTGCCTCTCACTTTAGGAGATTACCCTCTTCCAACTGAGCTATTTGCTTATTTATAAATGAAGACTTTTTCCCCCATGCAAATAGGACATTATTTTACAACTCCTAAAAAGATAATTGGATCATACATTTAGATCTGGACGAGACCTCAGAGTCTAATGAGATGAAGTTTTTATTAAGCACTTACTATATACTAAACAAGGTGCTAAGTTTTAGGTACATAAATATAAGTAAAACTAAAAAATAATCCCTGCCCTCCAATAGCTTACATTCTGAGGTAGAGAGGTAACACACAAAAGGAGAATGAATAGCGGTTGGGAGAGAAGGTAGAGAAATTAGGAGAAGAGTGAGTATGGCTGTCCAAAAAGAAGCTCTTGGATAGAAATCACATAGAATAATCCCCCTCATTCGCCAAATGAGGAAGGTGGGAACCAGAGAAGTTAAGTGACTTGTATAGAACACACAGAGTAAACAGGAGAGCTGAGATCTGAATTCACTCTTTTCTTCACTGACAAACTGTTACCAGAAGTAGCCAAAATCACTTGCAAATTACAATAATCCCAAGAGGGACATAGAGACATCATATCTCCAGTGACACATGGTCCACACTGTTGAGAAATTGATATTTCCTTTAATGTATATTTGAAAATTTGAGGCAATTAAAATTTTGATTTGGAAATGGAGCTCTGGGCATAGTGAGCCCTCTATAGTTTTTCCTCAGGAGGAAAGGAAAAGGACCTGAGGGGTCCTGACTCAATTCAAAATGGTATTAAATAAATAGATAAATATATAAAATCTCATTTGATCTTTTACTGAACTCCCTAGCTTCTTTTTTTATTTTAATAGTATTTTTTTCCAAATACATACAAAGATAGTTTTCAACTTTCACCTTTGTAAAACCTTGTTCCAATTTTTTTCTCCTTCTCCCCATTCCCCAAGACAACAAACAATTCAATATGGTTAAACATGTGCAGTTCTTCTAAACATATTTCCACATTTATCATGGTGCACAGTAAAAATCAGATCAAATTACAATTTGTTACGGGGAACGTGCTTTCTCATGTGTAGAACTCAAGAGACCTAACAAGGCAGGTTACTCCCTAGGGAACCTCAAGTTACAGAACCTTAGAATTGCAAAGGACCCTGCAGGCCATTGAAGTTCAACCCATATTTGAATGGGAATCCTATTTATAAGTAGTCATTCATCTTTATCTTGAAAACTCTTGGAATCCCTAACTTCCTTTAAAGTTTTAGGGCAAAACTCTGAGGTGCCATTTCACAGATTATCTAAGATGACAGCAAAAGATAAGGATAAATGTTAGAGGGGATGTAGGAAAACTGGAACACTAATGCATTGTTGGTGAAGTTGTGAAATGATCCAACTATCACGGGAGGCAATTTAGAATTATGCCCAAAGGACTATCAAATTGCATATCTTTTGGTCCAGCCTTATCTCTACTGGGTCTGTACTCCAAAGATATAATAAAAAAGGGAAAATGTTCATAGTAGCCCTTTTTGTAGTAGCAAGGAACTGGAAAATGAATGGATGCTTGTCAGTTGGGGAATGGCTGAATAAGTTATGGTATATGAAGGTAATGGAATATCATTGTTACATAAGAAAGGATGAGCAGGTTGATTTCAGGAAAACCTGGAAAGACTTACATGAAGTCTTACTTACATACTTACATGATGCTGAGTGAAGGGAGCAGAGCAAAGAGAACAATTATACACAGTAATCATGTGATGACCAACTGTGATGGACTTGGCTCTTTTCAATAATGAGGCGATTCAAAGCAATTCCAATAGATTTGTGATGGAAAGTGCCATTTGCATCAAGAGAAAGAACTATGGAGACTGAATGTGGATCAAAGCATAATATTTTCACCCTTTTGTTATTAATCTGTTTTTTCTCATTCTTATTTCCCCCATTTTGATCTGATTTTTACTGTGCAGAATGATAAATATGGAAATATGTTTAGAAGAACTGCACATGTTTAACCATATTGAATTGTTTGTTGTCTTGGGGAATGGGGAGGAGGAGACAAAAATTGCAACAAGATTTTGCAAAGGTGAAAGTTGGAAACTATCTTTGTATGTATTTGGAAAAATGCTATTAAAATAAAAAAAGAAGCTATGGAGTTCAGTAAAAGATCAAATGAGATTTTATATATCTATTTATTTATCCATTTATCTAGGCAAATTAAGAATTGAGTATTTCTGTCTTCTATGATCCACTATCATTATACTTCCTGCTATCCCTGGATATGTCTTAGCCAACACTCTTTACTTCTCACATGCCTCAAAATATCTTCTTTTAAATCATTAATGTTCTCCATCGGAATCAACTCATTTGCATGAGTATTTTTGACATTATTGTTACAGAATAGCATTATTCTTATGTATCTATCATGCATTATTTGCCCTTATTTTTATCTCCTATATGAATATTGAAAACTAACAAACAACTTGGTTGGTGAATGAGTTCCCCAAGTTTCTACATTTTCTCTTTATACAGTTTTTCCTTTTCTTGTTTATGAGTGTTTCATCCCTCAGCTCTTTGGGCTACTTTTTCATGTACTATTTTAGTCTATGGGATCCCATCCATCCTATTTCTAAACTCTTTGAAGTCTATTCTTCCCAGAAACGAATTGTGTCAGATTATGACCGATTTTCTTCTTGAAATTACCAAAACTTTTGAAAAAAGTTTACATTAGAACAAGCAAAGACTATATCAGCTGTTCTGCTTATGAGAGACAGAGGTAGAGAAATAGATACACATACAGGGAGAGCACTTGTCTGGATAATTGAAATTCTCTGCTAATGCTCTGTACTCCCATGTCAAGTTTAAGACATTTCTCAAAAATGTCTTGTCTTTTCTGTGTTCTGGCTAGGCAGTCTATAGAATATTGCCATGGCAATATTATATCTGCTCCTCCCTCCACACAGTCTCATCAGATTCATTCTACCATTTTTCTTCATTATGTCCTCTAGTTCTTGGATTTCATCACAAATATATCTTTTTATCATACAATGCCCATTTAATATATTCTCTTCTTTATAAAGTGTGCTCTGCCTGAGACCATTTCACTTACAAGTCCTAACCAAGTGTTAGTAAGACATAAGAGTTTGAAATTGCTTTTTTGCATTAGTATTTCCATTTCCCCATTATGCATAATTTTTGCATTTGTACATTACAATCTGAGGCTATGGGTTTTATTTCACACCTTTTGGGATATTGTCTTCTGTGAATTATGACCTATCTCTCCTGCCTTCTTTTTATGCTATATTGGTCCCTGCTATTGGTTATTTAATTTGGAATATATAGAGGAGCAGTTCTCCCTCAACTCCTCTACTTTCAATTTATGGTTTTCCTCTATCAGATTTTAAAGACCCCAGACAAATATATATTTTATGAGTCCTCATTAGCAATACTCTAGCCCTGGCCAAGAGCCCATTATTCCTATATTTTAAATCATTATCCATTAATTTAACACACATTCTCAGTTACCATATTCCCAACCAGCTGTTCACTTTCAATTCTGGTTTCCTCTTCTGAAATATATGCCTTCAATTAGCAGCAGTGATGAAAAATACCACCTGTACCCCAAAAGTCAAATATGTAATTTCTAGGACTTCATAATCTCTAGCACTATTTTGTAGAGTCTAATGCTGCCATTTGTCCCAAAATAAATCACTCAGAGAAGTATTGGCTATTGGATTTGAATACTTTTTTTCTGATGAGACAGGCCCGCATTTTCAGAATTACCCCAAGTAGACGTAATGTTTGGATTTTCTTGACAATGTATATATAAATCTTTCAGCTATGTTGAAGTGGGCTTTCTCTCAATAAACCTCCTCAGGGTATTATGGGGAGAGAAGCCAGTGCTACTTGAAGCATTAATCCTACTGCCCTGACATGGACTTACATCCCACCAGTAGGTACGTAGCCATTCACAACCTGGCCTAATGGGCACTTTATTTCCACTGTTTTAAATTATCATCTCTCTGCAAATGTCTCCCAGATCAATAAATCCAGTCCTAGTCTCTCTCCTGAGCTCCATTTCCACATTGCTGATTGTCTATTGAACATTTTCAACTGATATTCTCATGAGCAATTCAAATTTAATAAATCCAAATTATAACTCATGATATCCCCCACTCTGAACCAATGCCCTTACAAACTTCCCTATTAGTATTGAGGGTACCACCATCCTTCCAGTCAGATGGGTTCCAGTCAGACTGGCATCCTCCTCAATATCTCATTCTCACCCCACATATTCAACCAGCTGCTAAATCTCATCATTATTTTGGTTTACATCTTCACAAACTTTCATCTGGCCTCTTGCAAAAATCCTAATTGGTTTCCCTGCCTTTCTCCATGATCCTATCCAGCTCCCTCACAGATGCCAAAGTGACTTCCCTAAAGTTCAAGTTGGACCAATTATTTCCTTCCTCTATAAATCCCAATAACCCTATTCCTTCTCGAATCAAATATATATTTTTCTATGTGACATTTAGAATTCTTTACAATATGGCTCCTTCCTATTTTCCCAGTCATCTTACACATCAATGCATGCATTTTGCCAGCATATTTGTTTTTCCTCACACATGGCCTCCATCTACCTTTCTTTACACTAGCTATCCAACTTACCTGGAATATTTCCCCTTTCCCTTAGTCTCACAGAATTCCTAGTTCCCTTTAAGACTAAGTTAATGCTACTTCCTAAAGGAGGCTTTTCTACAATTTATTAGTGCCTTCTTTTCTAAAGGACCCTGGTTTCTATTCTGTGGCCATTTTAAATATGCATTTTTATTTGTATTCTCTCTCCCTCATTAGAATGCAATCTGCGTGAGAGCAGGGACTATTTTTGCTTTGTATTTGTATTGCTGGGACTTACCAGTATCTGACATAGCGTAAGTGTTTTAGTAAGTACTTGTTGATTGGTTGATGTATTTTGAAAAAGGCATTCTCTTAAGAATTATATTCCAGTAATGGGTCCTACCCATCTAATTTCAGCAATCCTCATGAAAACAAAGTTGCCTCTTTGCATTATGACTTGTAGCTCACCTTGTCTGTACATATACTTTGTGAATTTATGTACAAACATCTGAGACAATGAGTTTTATTACTTCCCTTCTTTGGATTTTATATACTAGAAGTTTCAAATCTCTGTTTTTTCTACATTGTATCTCTGTTGGTATACATGAAAATATAATTTTCTCCCTTCTTTATCTTTTTCACTTTTTAAAATAAGATTTGCAAGATATCAATCAAATAAATTTTGACCAGGTCTTATTAAGTACATTATCTCCCTTTCCAAGTGCCCATCCGTATGATATTTTAAGACTTGAGCCCAAAATCTAAAACCTAATTTAAGGTACCATAACCTTTCACATCCACTTTTCTTTTCTGAAATCCTTCTTACCTGTATCCCCTAGGGTCATTAGTTTCTTGCTCATAATTTTCTAATTCTTAGCAATACTTTCCAGATCCCTTTTTGCACTATCATTCCTATTCATATGAATCACACCATTATTATTATGAAACACTGACATGCTCTTCAGGGTTTATGATGAACAGCTTTCAACAAATATCTTTGGGCAAAAAAAATATCTTCACTAATAGTGACTGAATGGGGTCAATTCCATACCTAGGTAGATATTTTGGGCAAAAGAAATCTGGGACAATCACTTCTTGGACAAAATTACTGACCTGATTTTTGTGTTTTTTTTTTCTCCGGCAAATATTTAAGATATAAACTCTGGTAGGCTGATCCAGGAGTTGAATTTATAGGAACTAAAAGGATACATGAATGAAATAATATGAAACAAGAAGAGAGATAATTGCATTTTAAAACTCCAATATTAATTTTAAACAATATCTTATTAAATATAGAGCACAGCCTTCCTTTTTCATTTGTCTATATCTTATTAAACATCTTACTCATCATGATTTCATGTATAGCTTCCCCCATTTAAAAGCTATTGAGTTGGACCCAAGGTTCTAGTTGGAATGAAAGCTTGTACGTCTCCTTTAAATGGCAATTTACAGGAATGAAGCTATATTTTACTGAGGCTTTATTTATTAGCTTAGCCATATGACTGAAGGTAAGACTGTCTTCTAAATAATTGATTTCCTCCTTAAATGACAAATCCAAACTGTGAATACAGTGAAATAGCCAGAGAAGTACAAGGAAGACTTGCCCTTCTTCAGAAAGAAGAGAAACAAGATCAGTAATTAGAATTGAGAACTGAAGCAGTTTCATTTTCCATTAGAACTTGGTAGGAAACTGTTCATTACCAATTAAAGCAGGTCACCATCATATATCTTGAGGCAAGGCAGACATAATAAAGTTAGATTTGGTCAGGAGAGCCTTTCAACTGAGTCTCCAGAGGAACAAACAGACTTGGCCAATGACAAGTTTGCCAGTTAACCAGGACTAGCCATAAAATTTAGAATAAAAATGACAAAGAATATGAATGGTGCTTCCACAAGAGTTGGAAAACAAGGGGAATTTTGTGATGACATGCTGAGAGTATCCATTTATTTTTATCAGTTTCAAGTACTGCTTTGTATGTGCAGAGTGTGAATCTCTATCCAGCGGAGGTGAAAGAGTAGAAGGTGCTCATCTCTTTACTTTAGGTTATCAGAATGAAATCCATCTTGAAAGAATGGAAGAAGAGCTTCAATGAACAAAGAATATTGAGACAGAAAAGCAGAACGGAATCCCAACATATGTCAAGAGATGAAGAGTGAAAGAATGGGAAACAGATTCTATGACAAAAGGGAGATAGAAAACTCAAAATAATGAAATTCTAAAAACACAGATGACTGTCATGAAGAGGAAAAAGGAATATTTCAAGAGAAAATTTGGAATCCAAAGGGAGTTTTTGAGCAATTGACGTTTTAAAAATACATTTATAAAATATATAATTAAAGTCAGAAAATGAAGGATGAATGCCAAAGGGAAATATAAGAAAAGTGTAAGTATGATATAGAAATATAATTATCAAAATATTTTTAAATTTATAAGTCTCCAGAAATTTCTCCATTGTCCCCTTGTAAATTCATAGATTTCAGGTTAAGAATCCTTGTTTAACAGGAATGAAGCTTTGTTTTTTTTTAAAGGTAGACATATGGCTTACAATGCAAATCCCCCTAAGGATAGACATGACTTTCATTAAAATAATTCATATCAAGGTAAAAAAAAGTATAAGTACTATTAAAAACAGTATGAACAAATGCTGATGATTTCTGCCAAGGCCAACAATAACAACAACAAAAGCTCTTTTAATTCCCTTGTGTAGTGGGACAGAGGAGATAAAGGAATATCAAAGAAGAGACAGGACAAAAGGACAGGTAGATGAGATTATGAAAACAGAAATAAGAAGGAAGAACCAATCAAGTTTCATTTTGTTTCCTTTTTCTCTTCCAAGGAGAATGATCTTTGGACTGGAAAGAACCAAAGGAAAAATAGTTAACAAGCAGCTAAAACTCAAGATAAGAGAACATCTGTCTTACACTCAATAAATTCAAGGGACCAGGTCAAGATGAATTGCATCCTGGGGCACTGAGAGACCTGACAGATATGAGGGTAAAGCCACGTCAAGGAACTTAGAGAAATTGTGGGAAAATATAGATGTGTCAGAGAATTGGAAGAAGGAAAATGTCTTGATTTTTCAAAGAAAACAGAATGTTATCTTTCAATTACAATTTTATAATCAAGGTTGATCCTTGACAAACTTTTACAAGATATTATTAAATAATTGATTTATAAGCATTTAGAAAGTGTCTTGGAAATCACTAAGAATGTGCACGGCTTTATCAAAAACTGTTCATGTCAAATTAACAAGGTTCTGCTTTGACAGAATAACTAGTCTGGTAGATAATGGTGTAGAAATAATATGTCCAGATTTCAGTAAAGAACTTGACAATGTCTTTTATACTTTGTTTGGCTTTGTCTTTGGGCTCACAATGCCTCACACATAATAGATATTAATAAATTCTTGCTGTATGAGAATGATTTGAACACTATCCTTTTATTTCCTATAATCTGGTCTAATTCATATTTCTCACATGAGCTAGATATGAACTAGATGAGAGTATATTTAGGTGTATTTTAAACTGGTTGAAGGTTCAGACCCACAGACTGATGAGACACTTTTATAGGATAGGAAGTCTCTATCAGTACACTCCAGGGACCCATGTTTGGCCCTCTGCTGTTTAACATTTTTATTGATAACTGGGTTGCTGGAACAGTTGGAACACCTGGAAAATTAGATGATGATATGAAACTGTAAATGACAGCTTACATGTTGGATAACAGAGTTAATCCTCAAAATTTTGAAAGGCCAAAACTATGGCTAAAAAAGCCAACCCATATGAAATTAATAACAATATATATAAAGTTTAAAATGAGAAATTACATAATCAATTTTACTCCTCTGGAAGCTAATGGGATAAAGCAAGCTTTCAATGAGAGCAGGACAAGTGAGGTCAGGAAGATTAAAGAGAACCTGGACAACCATTGGCTCAGGTCCAAAGATGATCTTTTTCAATATTTAGAAATTAACCTTGCTATCTCTAGTCTATCTTTAGAACTAGCTAACTTTATAACACTGTATGAGTATGTTAGAATAAGAAATACAGGCAAGACAGGAATTCAATTTGACATTGAGACTCATTCAATTTTACTTTGTGTATGAAGAGGAATGAATTACTTTTCAGAAGATCACAAGAATGCTAAATGAGAAGGGAAATGAGTCAACATACATAAATGCTGACACTTTCACCAGTTTAGTAGAGGATTTTAATACCCCAAACCGGGATTGGCAATATGCAGGATAATCTAATAAAATTATAATAAGAGTAAATACCAACAGAGGTAGGAGACTTCAGACCCATACATGGGTTATATTTGCAAAGAGACATAGGAGAAGAATAATATCTACAAATATCACTGAAATGGTAGAAGAAAGGGATGCACTTTGAGAAAGAGGAATTAGATGTATTAATGGGAAAAGATTATATCTAAGTTATTCTTTGGATTGACTACCTATTCACTATTGCTGCTAG
Organism: Myrmecobius fasciatus; assembly: GCA_023553655.1. Lineage (NCBI taxonomy): Eukaryota > Metazoa > Chordata > Mammalia > Dasyuromorphia > Myrmecobiidae > Myrmecobius > Myrmecobius fasciatus. Next base: position 28,288 of record JAJPUD010003463.1, read on the forward strand.
CCAGACTTAAGAGGATCGACAAAGTATTTGGGCAAATCTGATTTGATCTATTTTACTCTAAATCCTAAAAAGTCACAATGAAAAGTATATGTGTATTTTTGTGGGGTGGTTGGAAGGTTAGAATGGTGGGCATGGTGGACTATATGAATCAAAATTCCAAAACCAATCTGAAATGGATGTGTAATCTATTAGGCAATAATTGATTAAGGTCAAGAGCCTTTACTGTTGATACTAATGCAGTGGATCAAGCCTTGGAGTCAGGAGGACCTGAGTTCAAATTCATCCTTAGACACTTATTAGTTGTGTGACCCTGGACAAGTCACTTAACCCTGTTTACCTCAGTTCATCAATTATTAAATGAGCTGGAGAAAAAAATGGCAAACCACTCCAATATCTTTGCCATGAAAACTCCAAATGGGACCCCAAAGAGTAGGACACTCTTAATTGACTAAACAATAAAACTGATGCATCTATTCTGCAGAAAGTCTGAATTTACCTGCTATCATTCCTATCAAATGATATAGACGTGTCAAACATCTGCAAAGGAGGCGCTTCTTCATTTGACCCTGTGCAATTGTTCTCTGCTATAAGAATAGGTCAAGGAGACTACCAGTAAGTTCTCATGGGAAGTCATATCATGTACGATGGCAGACTTTGGGACATGATTGCTTTACCAAAGGGAAAACTAGCTTCTTAAGGTGATTGGATTATGAATGAAAGACAAGGAATCACTCCTTTCCCTGACTCTATACACAGCCAATTTATGGACTTAGACTTTATGGTAGAGTGGAAAAAATGCTGGTATTATAATCAGAGAACTGTGTTCAAACCCAGTTCTACCACTTATGGCCTGTGGGATCTTCAGTAATTCACTTTACCTTACACATGACAAATGTGTGATAGAAATTTGATTTGGGGCTTCACTGATAGTTCTGAAGAAAGTTAGATTGTAGGAGCTAATGATCAAATTTGGTGACACAACATGAGAAAACCAGTTACATGATATTTAACACTCTTTTTTATTTTAATGGAGGAAATCTTCCAGAGATATAATCCAATGGTGACATCCAGGGAGTTTAGGCCTACCAGAAACTGGAAACCTACCTGAAACTAGATATGAAGAAGAAAGAGATACTTAAAAAAAGACTTTGTTGAGTTGAAAAGTGACAGTCATCCTTGAAAATTCAAATGCTTCTGCAGTGTGCTTTGCACATGGCTTGATTTCAAAACCATAAAAAGTTCTCCCTTTGTATTCTCAAATGCTCTCCTCATCAATGATGCACAAGTACTATTTACCTTTATTTGCTACCATACTTGGAAGGAGTCAGTTCTATATTGGATCTGAGTCCTATTTACATAAACAAACACAAAACTGATTATAGTAGATGGAAGAAATAAAAGGAAAAAAATATAAAGTGCTCATTATGTACCAGGCATTGTGCTAGATATGGAAGGGGCTGAGGTTCATTATAAATCATATTGTATGTTAGTGTTTCACTGATAAGTTATGTTACCCTTTGGAATGAATGTCAATAGCATCTCTGCATCTCCCTGTGTACCTGGAATACAGATATTCTTGTGTGTGTGTATACATGTGCATCCTGGGACATAATAGATTTTCCCTTCTATCCCTATTTGAAAAAGGCAATCTGCCCTTCTCAGCTTGCAGGAATTGACCAAACATTCTCAAGTTTTTATGAGACTGGGCTGGAGACATTTAGCACCATCTAGAGTTGTAGAGAGGAATACAGAATGCAAAGTTAAAGTTGGCTAAGAACAGATTGTTCTACCTCATGGATTGAAGATCATACCAATGAGGTTGGCTATTCAACTGGATTGTGACTCAACATATTGGGCTACAGGATTTTTATCACTCCTCTAAAATTTAAGTAGAATAGCCTGTTAGTTTTAACACGAGAGGGAATGAGAAATGAGAAAAATGTATTTCAAGAGGATATGTAGTGTATTAGAACTTTGGACTTACACTCAGGAAGATCCGAGTTCAATTTTTTTTGCTTCAGTTTCCTCATCCACAAAATGGGAATGATAATTTTAGCATTTCACAATTTTTGTGTGTGAGAGACTAAAATTAAGATTATATGTGTAAAGTGCTTTGCTTGCCGTAAGGCTCTCTCTAGATGTCACTTGTTATTGCTGTTGAACAAGATCATAGCCAAGCTGTTAAAAAATTTAATATAAAGCAAGGTAATGTGATGGTAGCTAGGGAGTTAGAGAAAAATTTGCAAGAAGATCATTTAAATCTAGAAGCTATGAAATAAACCAAACTAATAGGATAGGGTGGGGGTAAAAACTTAAGCAGTAGCTGGCCCAAGTCTAGGAAGAAGCTTTTTTTATCTGTAAATTAAAATCACTGGCTGTGTTTTATCTGTAGGAATATCTAGTCTTAACCTTCTGTAAGTATTTTATCTCAAAAACTATCAGTTCAGGCAAGAAGAGGAGCAAAAACTCATCTATATTTACTGAACATAAGCAGGGAAAGAGAATTCTCATAAGACATTAGAAAAATGACATCAGCTTGGGCTAACCAAAAGATAAACTGGAGCATTAGAACAGTGGTGTCAAATTCAAAATCAAGTGGGGCCAGTAAATCAAAGATAAGGATCACTGTGGGTCACATATTAACTTAGAAAACCACAAATTAACATTTTTGTTTTATTTTTATTTATTTTGTTAAATATATTCCACTTATATTTTTATCTGGTTCAGGTTATATTTGGGAGGGTTGCCACTGTATGTGATTTAACATCTCTGCACTAGAGATAATTGGGGTTCAGTAAGACTAGAGTTTCACTAGAGTGTCATCTATTACTTGGTCTGTGTATGTGAAAATCTATACCACTACGTGCCAGTGTTATCATGAGAGTAAACAAAAGTAGAGGAGGGAGACCATCATTTAAGGTAGACAAGTGAGGAACAATGCATGCCTGTGAATATTGTTAAGGATGGAAGGGATTGGAAAGAGGATATAACTTACTGAATAAGAAAATTATATTTTTTTAACTATACTTTATTCTGCAAGCTTCTTTTTCTGTGTTGCTGGCCAGAGTGAACAGGGGCAATAAGGTACTTAACTCAGCTCAAGATTTGTTCTTTTAACTATTGATCCTGGAAAGTCACAGTAGAAGGAGGGCTGGGGAACACCATTTACAAACCCATGCTAGGGGTGACTTGGTCACAGAGCAGTTCTATAGAAAAAGATCTGGGGCAGGCTGATTCAAAATGAATCAACAGACTAAAATGGTAGCAGAACAAGGGATTCTATGCCATGATGCATTAAGAGAGGCACCCTTTGCAGAAGGTTGCAGCACTGCTTCCATTTGCCTTATCAAGCACATCTCATGGCTAGTATTTAGTTCTGGGGGTAATTTTTTTTAGTAAGGATATAGAAAAGATGGAGTGTGACAGGAGGGCCTACAACCCCAAATCAAGAATTAGGCTGAAAAAAATGAACCAACAAAAACAACAAAACACATTAAAAAACCCCACTATGGTGACAGTCAAGATACAAACTCAGAAAGCAATGATTTGAAAATATCAACAAGCAAGCTTCAAAGATGAGATAGAGGAGAATATTGATCAGACTGGAGTAAATGACTTCTGAGGTTCTTTCCAATTTGATATTTGGGTATTTTATTTTGCCAGAAACTGATTCTATTCAACGTCAGATATGCTGTGGATTTATATGTTACAGGTGCTGCAAGAATTCCTTTCTGACACTAGGAGGCAACCAAGCAATTCACCACTTGAAAGCACTAAGAGATAAGATTCTCAGACCCTAAGGGGAGCTTCTCATAGATTTATAGAAAGTCAGAATGAAAGGTACCATAAGACTTATTGAAACAATTGCTTTGCAAAAGTAGCTCAGAGCCAGAAAGCCATCTTACACATTGAAAGAGCATGGGTCATTAGACTTATACCTAATTTCCTTTGGATCTAAGCTGAAAGCTTACTTTTGTGGATATAGTCACTGCAAAGGGGGAGAGACAGGCCTCCAAACAAAGGCAGAAATGGTAATTTTATGAGGCTGGATTGGGAAAAAAAATTCCCATAAAGTAGATGACATTAACAACTGCAATGTTAGAATGGAGCTAGCAAACTTCAGAGAGTATAGTTAATTGTGAATGAGTTAGGACTTAACTAAAACTCTAGAGATATAGGTTAAAGTCTCTGCTTGTATCCTAATGCAATAACCTGGATAAATCTTTTAATTTCTCAGAGCTTCTGATACCTCCTTTGAAAAGTGAAGAGCTTGGACATGATGACTTCTATGAGTTTTTTCCTGGCTCAGTAATCTATGCTTGACAATCTAGTTCAATAATCTAAGACTACAATATAATTATTGTAAAATAAACTCCAATATAATTCATTAAAACATATTTATTCTATAGCTATTATAACATAATAGTGGGGGCATTTGACAGAGTCTAGAAAAGAATGATAAAATCATCGATGAAGGCATCTCAAGGGTCATCTAATTCAACTCTCTCGTTTTATGGATAATGGTCAGTTTTATGGACAAATAGTCAATTTATGTTCAATGATTTGCCAAGTTCATATATGTATGATTCCAAATTCAATATTTTTCACCTGTAAATTGCAGTACTTTCAGTCATTTTTCAGTTGTGTCTGACTCTGTAACCCCATTTGCACTTTTCTTGGCAAAGATATTGGAGTAGTTTGCCATTTTTAAAATCCAGATTATTTTATAGATGAGGAAACTGAGACAAATTGTTTTAAGTGACTTGCACAGCTAGAAAGTATTTGAGGTCAGATTTGAACTCAGGAAGATGAGTCTTTCTAACTCCAGGCCCAGTACCCTATCCACTATACTTAGCCACTAGCTTTCCCTAGTAGTGATGTAGCCCAAAGTAATCTTTTGTCTGTAAATGGAAGAGAATAGTTTAATGCTGGAAGGTCTATAAAAGTTACCCAAATCCAATCCCTTCTTTTTACAGAAGAAGAAACTAAAGGGCACAGAAATTAATGAGCTTGTTAAAATTCCATGACATATGGGCATTTAAACCTAAATTTTGTGTCCTGGAATTCTGTATTCTGCACCATAACCCACTGCCTCCAAAAGGAATAAGGGGAGATGAGAACTCCATGTCAAATGGTCGATGAAGAGAGAAATACCTAGAATAGGGAAAGGCCATAAAATGAAACTATAAATTTCAGAAAAGATTCAAATCTGCAATTTGAGCCTCACACATTGAGGAAATCGCAATAACACACAACTCCTCCTCTGATCCAATCCTTTCCTGGTAACCTTCTGAGCACCTGTTCTCTCCTAACTGGACCTATAAACTAGAAAATCAGTAACTGGTGCAAATGACCAGTTACAGGTGCCTGCCCAGATATGCCTCCCATTGGAAATTGAAAAATTGGTACCTGGGACATCAATTTGTCCCATGTGTGAATTACTCCTCCAAAGTCTGTTCATGCTGGTGATCAGACACAATTGAATGTGTGAACTTTCAAAGTTGAGCTTCAGCTTTTGTGATTCCATCAATCTGCAGACACCTCATGAGACTCAGCCTAAGCAGCCAGCCAGCTGGTCTCTTTCTTTCTTTTTCACACCATTTTAACTGTAACAGCTGGTAGGAGACATTCTTGAGGAAATTGGATGGCCCTTTGGCACACATGTGATCCAACTATATTCTCTTCATCAGAGGAGTCACTAAAGTTGCTATCATCCTTGTCTTCTGAAATATTCCATAGCTACAGCCGAAAGTATCCATACTATAAAGAATAAAGTTTATATAATAAACAATTCTGGTGAAGATATAGAAATTGTAAAAGTTGTGTCTAACCTTCCTCTCATTTGCTTTCTCACTGAAGTGATCATATTGTAGATTTCATCTCAAAACTATTAGCGGCAACAAACTTATGAACAATTTCTGTAATCAAATGTTAATTAAGTATAATGGATGGTTATTAAAGGAAGATGATAGCTCACCTTATTCACTTTTAAGGGGGTGAATAAAAACAAACATCTCAAAACTACACTTGGAAATTAAAATTCAGAATAAGCCAGCATCCCACTTAGTGAAATGCATAACAAATGAGTGAGGAATTTTTTAATTCTTTTGCTCAAAATATATCCTTTCCTTTTCTAGTTCTAAGCTGGATGAGCTCTACCAGAGCTAACAATGATTTGCAAGCTAATTTGTTCATTCCTGATTACACTTGTTTAAATGGGTCCTGGGGATAAAAACAATACTCATTGAAAACCATGTCAGTTTCCATGGCCAGGACCTTGTAAAAGTAGGTCAGAACTGCTTCCTAATGAGCTAGGGAGCAGAGAATTCCATTAACCTCAATTGAGCAAACACATTAATGAGTGGTAGGACTGTTTTTGCAAAACAAAACTTTACTCCGATAGCTAGTCTTTGGTTCCCCTATTTGATTTCTTAATTGGATCATGCCAGAGACAGACTAAAAAGGTGGGTTTTAAGGAAAATTAGACTTAGTTTGAAGGAAAGATTACTTTATACTAGTGTGTGAAATATAGTTGATATGCTATGAAGGACTCCGTTTCTGACTAATTCTATTGCTTGCTAATGAAATAACATAAAAGATTAATTGACAATAGTGATTTATGGGTGTCATTTCTGGCCTTGGGTTTATTTTTCCAAAAACTCTAATTCCTTTCACTTGCCAACACTGAAATGCATGTTAATTTGAATGATCCTTTGTTAATGTTCATTAATACAGCTGTGTAGTCCAAGTATTGCAAAAATGGACATTTAAAGACTCACTGCAAATCTAACAATGGTGAAAATTCTCTTTAAATGGGGTGAAAAAAAATCCAGTTTGAATTGGAGAGGTGACAGTTACTGAATGATAATGGGCCAGAAATGCTTTTGTGAGATGGAAAATTTCAATCTGAAATCAAAAATAGGGAAGAAATCTAGTTTTTAAAATCTAAACCAGCGATTCTGCAATGTTTTACTAAGTTGTTGGGTGGTTAGTGAGTACTCATTAAGAGAAACATTTATCATTATAAAGGAATATGTTTTGATCCAGAAAAAAAATCACAGATGTATAAATTCTATGATCCTCCCCTTGCCTAAGAGATCCTCAAGACAGGATCATGTTAGTATTCAGGATAACCAGGAGCAAGGAGTAGTTGTTCCTGGAGAGATAAGTCTAGAGGGGAATGTCCCTAGGGAAGGACAGAAAATAGTGCTGTTACTGCTCACCACCTTCACAAAATATCTACTTGATCTATATTTTATATTTGCTCAACTACGTACATATTATTTCTTCATTGTAAAAATGGAAGCTCCTTTCATCTTAATTATGACATGTATGATCTCACTTCTGTCTTTGTACCCCAATATCTGCCTAATAATAGATTACTGACCTGAATTTTAAGTCACTGTAACTGCCTCAGTTCTTTTCAACATTTTTTAGGATAACTTGGATGAAGCTACAGATGGCATGCTTACCAAACTTTCAAATGGCTTAAATCTGGGAAGAATGTCATATACTGAATGACAGAATTAGAATTAATAAATATCATTGTACTAAAACAATGAATAAGATGAAGATGAATGTAACAAGAAAATGTAAAATTCCAACAATTGAGTTAAAAAAAAATCAACCTCACACATGAAGGGAAAGGGCAAAACAACAGATCACATAAAAATACTTAAGAATTTGGTAAACTGGAAGCTTAATATGAGTCAACTGACAAAAAAAAGTCAATGTGATTTTCAGCTATTGGTAAAAGAATAATATTCAGAACAAAAATACTACTGTGTCATATTCTGCCCCTGATGGAATACATCTGAAATATCCTTACATGGAGTATGAAACATCAGACATTTTAAGAAGATAACTGACAAACTAACACACTCAGAAGAGGGTGATAAACAAGGTGAGTGGAATTGAGAACTATTCTATAAAATGATCAATTTAACAAATGAATTCAATGAAACAACTGTTTATTCCTACCATGTATAGACACTCTGCTAGACATGGGTTTGAAAGAAATGGGGATGGTTAGCCTGAGAAAAGAGAATACTGATTGGTAACTGTGTCATCAAGATGTCTAATATTTTAGAATCCACCATGATACATGATGGATCAATTGAAATGGCCTAGTATGTTTGTCCTGTAAAAATGAAAAGTTTGGGGAGTGGGTGGATGGAGGAAATAAGAACTATTTTTGAAAGGCTGCCATGTTGAAGAAGTAAATTACTTGTTTTTCTTGCTCCTCTAAGTAGGAATAATAAATGATCCTCTCTCTGATTATGAAGACAGCACTTTCTACTATCACATGTTGTCTCCCTTCGAGATTTCTTAAAATCCAATTTTGTGAAATAGCCAAAGGGCTGTTTCATAGAAGAGGGACTCCAAAAGGCAAAATTAGAACCAGTGAATGGAAGTTCCCCTTCTTACCAATTAGAATTTTCCCCTAAGGGCTTCTAAGGGTAGTGAATTATGCATCTCTGAAAGTTTTTAAGCAAAGCCTAGATAACTACTTGGAAAGATTGTAAAGGGGAATTCCTAATTCAGCTATGAGTTGGATTCTTGTGCTTTGTTCTAAGTTTCATATTTTAGACAGAAGATTTATCAACTTATATCCAGAGGAAAATGATTAGTTTGTTGAAGAGACTGAACTATACTAAATAAGAATAAGTTTAACAGTTCACTCTAACAACCCTGTATTCCATTCCTACTATATGTAAGGTATTGTGATAGACAAGGGATTGGAGGAACTGCCAAAAAAGATGCCTAATACTACTGAAAGAATCAGACGTTTTCTTGAGATTCTATCATTCTTCTATTAGTGATATGTCACCAGGTTTGAAATCATGGAGTCATCACTGAATTCTCTTTCCCCCTCAAACTTAATATTCCTGTAATTTTTTAATCAAATGCCAAGTTGTTTTAGTTGTGTCTTGTCAATTTTTTTCCTATTTATTCATTCCCAACAATGTGACTCTAGACTTAGGCACATATAACCTCTCACCTGAATAACTTATAGCATTCTGATGGCCTATATCTCAAATCTATTTCCATCCAATTCATTCTGGTAAATTATTGCTCAAAATGTACCATAATGATTATTATAGATTCTTGATCAAAAGCTGCCAATAGCTTTCAATCATAGATAAATATGGCATAATGAAAAACATGCATGTAATGAAGTCAGAAGTTAGAAAATAACTAAATTAGGAAGTTAAAGCAATAATTCTATGGAGTAGAAAAGCATCAGTTGCTGCCAATAATCCTGATGAGAGAATTAGTTTTGGAGTCTGTCTGTACCCAACCTACCAAAGCAGAAACAACCTATGCTTTTGAACTGGTGTTTCTGGAACAGACTTCATTCTGCAGAGTTAGTTGTGTTTCAAGGAAAGTGACTGGAATCAGGGAAAAATAATAATAGCTAATATTTATATAGTGTTTTAAGATTTACAGATTGCTTTACATGCATTTATTTGAACTTCATGACACTAGGATTAATATTAATAACAGCTAACATTTATACAGTAGTACTTAAGATGTGCTAGATACCATGCTAACTGCCTTATAATTATGATTTCATTTGATCCTCACAATAATTCTGGGAGGTAGATATCACTATTATCTCCATTTTAGAGATGAGGAAACTGAAGTAAACAGAGGTTAAGTGACTTATACAGGGCCCCACAGCTAGGAAGTGTCTGAAGCTAGGTTTGGACTCTTTCCTGATTTTAAACCATTTAGCTATCCCTAGCTTTGGCAGTTATGTTTTTACTCATGGATGAGAAAGTTGAGACTTTTTGCCTATTATCAGACAGGTATTAAGTATCAAGGAAAGACTCAAATCCAGGCCACTCCTGACTCCGGGTCCAGTGTTCTTTCCATTGTAGTTAAAGTGTACCCCAAAATGGATGGCAGTCAGGCTTAACAGAACACTCCAAAGTTTAAAAGGGTAGCAATATATTTACCACATTGAGCGTGACAAATCAAGTAGAAAGTGTTTGAGCAAGCTCAAGCTTGTTTAGGTGCCCAATCTCTTTTCACTTCATACTTTATACTCTTTCTTTCTCCCCCTTGTCTCTCATCATCCCCACCTTGCTGCTCTCTTCCTCTGATCTACAGACATACTTCTTGCCTTGGGTCCCATTTGCTCAGTACTCTGTGCTTCTTAAAATGATAATGAATTCTGATGCTCTGTATAAACTACATCTTGCCTTTGGCACCTCACAAAATAAAATTTTATCACTGGAGATTTTCCTGACCTGATTGGATCAGCAGCATGCCCACAATGCTTCCAGAATCATGTGTGTCTCTCTCAGTAAGCTCCTAGCCAGTCCAGGAAGAGAATATTTCCACTATTTCATACCAAACATCTTTCTGAGACTTCAATTTATTATTATGCCAGGCTTCTGAAAATGGAAATCTTTCAGACTAAGCCAATCTCTCTCCCCTTTCACATATTAACTTATTGATTGGATTGTGCATTTCCAATACAGACCAACTTGATTATATTAATAGAAAAATAGAGAAATCTGAAACAGTTGTGTATTAGTAAGAGTCAGAGACCTTGGAACTCAGAAGCCTGGCCAGCACATTAGGGGAGGGATATCCTTGGCAGAATCTTAGATTGCCTTCCTGTACCAAATGTTATACTTAACATCTTAGTTGCATCATAAAATATGGTTTGCACTAAAATTCTAAAATATAATTTAAAATTTATTCTTTTATCTTTTCTCCTGGGCTTCAGATAGTCTGCTGCTTTGTGATCAAAGAGAAAATAGGCATTTTAGGATTCAAGGCTGGAAGGTGGGAAAAAATACTTCTAGGTAAATACAGGGTTACTGATAAAAACTCAAAATTCAATTAAAATGATTCATTTTTTTCTTTGAGAAGAGAAAGAATTCCTCACTACAGTGAGAAAGAAGGAATCTTGATGGCACAATACACCTTGCTTTACATAAAAGATGTATTCAGTTGGGTACTAATCAAATTATATAGTACAGAATTTCATTATTTTCTGTGAAAGATGTAGAATGAAGAATAGTTGTATTGTTAATATATTTTTTTAAAATGACCTAATCATATCTTTTTACCCAATAATGCCACCAATAGGACATTGGCCTAAAAATTTTAAAAGATAAAATATTCATAAAAATTAGCTTTATTTTTAATAACAAAAACCCCCTGCATATCTTCTATCTTCCCAACAGATAGAGAATAATTGAAAAAATTATTTTCTAGAAATTTTAGGAAACATTAAGGTTTGAAAAATATAGGGAATGATGGGAATACAAATAAAGTTATGCAAAGTTAGATAAGTGATTAGTAGCAGAACTCAGAATAGACACATTTTTGGGTTGCTTAGTTATTCATTTGATTTTTCTTTCTTTAAATACTAATACTTTATGGGAAATATTATTCCTTGACCTATATGCTTATTTCATTATTCATTACCATTGAAAGTTATTCATTTTATGAGAAATAAATTCAAGGAGTGGGTAAGCACATAAAACAGAATATTTTTGAGTTTCCATGTGGAAAATGAGGTAAGATTTCAAATTTGGGGTGTCACTTAAACAAGGCTTGCTACAATTTTTTTTAGATTCAAGCCAGATAATGAAAGCCTAAAAGTTATAAATATATTCATGTTAGAGAATATACAACTTTCCTCTTTCTGTATTATTGTAGTTCAAATTGCTAAAGCAATCTTATAGTATGGCCCAAATAGATTAAAAATTAATACATTAGATGAAAAATTAATAAAACAGCATTTTGTAGTAGTAAAGAACTTGAAACTAAGAGGGTGTCCATCAACTGGGCAACAGTTGAATAAATTATAACATGAATGTAATAGAATTCATATCATGCCATAAAAATGATAAAGGGGACAACTTCAGAAAAACCAAGATGACGTGTAAGAATGGATACCAAGTGGAACAGAATCAGCAGAACAATTTATATAACACCAGCATTGCAAAAACAAATAACTTTGAAAGACTTAAGAATTTTTATCAGTGCATTGATGAACCATGATTGGAGTGCACTTATGATGAAGCATCCTACCTGCTCTTTTCACCATTAGGTTATGGACTCAGGGTATAAATTGAGATATATTTTTTTGAACACAGCCAATCTTTTTTTGCTCGACTAAGCATATTTTACAAATTAGGAATTATTTTTTCTTTCTTTTGTAATCTTTTAAAATTATTCTAATCTTTATTCTTTCGTAAAATGTGGGAGTTGAACTAGATCTCTAGATTAATTTAAACCTATTTAAATCCAGCCTTTTGTTTCAATAAACGAGACTATTCCATCTGCCATGTAGTCTCCTTCCTCTCTCTCGTCTATCCTCTCCCTTCAGGTCGGGTCCTCCTCGCCCCCACGAATTACTAAAGTCCCGGTGGACGGGACACCTTAGATCTTGAAATTTACATTGCTATATGCTTATGATTATATGCACTCTACATCCTAACTAGCTCTAAATTTAGATCTAAATCTAGAACTAGATCTAAAGCAGAAGTTCTCTGGTAAAGACTGTGGACTCTTTCTCAGAATAATGTTTTTTAATGAATAGAATAAATTAAAGTACATAGAATTACCAAAGAAACCAACTATATTAAAATATAGTTATCAAAATAAAAAAAACCTAGTATTCAAAGACCCCAAGTTAATAATCCCAAATCTGAAAATTACTGAGTTAAGGGGCTTCAGAGATCATGTGTAGGACTGGAGAACTTGGGTTGTAATTGATTTGTATCCTGGCAAGAGACATGTCTTAGAATCATACTGCCACAAATCTTAAAGCTGCTTGATCTCTTGGGGTTAAGGGACTTGCCCAAGTCACACAGCTTGGAAGTGTTAAGTGCATGAGGCCAGATTTGATCTCAGGTCCTCCTGACTTTAGGGCTGGTGCTTTATCCACTGTGTCACCTAGCTGCCCCAAAGCTGCTTGATCTTAATACAGATTAAGGGATAATTAGCTGAATCCCTCTTTTCTATCATTTCACAGATGAGGTCCTAGGAAATAAAGACCTATTTTGAATAATTCAAATTATGACTTTATAGTAGTCCATTATGTTAAACATGTGCAGTTCTTCTATACATATTTCCACAATTATCATGCTGCACAAGAAAAATTGGATCAAAAAGGAAAAAAATGAGAAAGAAAACAAAATACAAGCAAATAACAATAAAATAGATGAAAAAACTATGCTGTGATCCATACTCAGTCCCCACAGTCCTCTCTCTATTATTGTGGTGTACAATGTGCTCTTGGTTCTACTCACTTCACTTAGCAACAGTTCGTGTAAGTCTCTCCAGGTCTCTCTGAAATCATCCTGCTGATCAGTTCATTCATATATATTTATACACACACACACACACACACACATATGTATAATGTATATATGTATATATGTGTATATATGTGTATATATGTATGTGTATATAGATATGTCTATATATGTATGTGTGTATACATATGTGTGTGTACACACACACATATATGCATATATATACATATGTATATATATATATATAACATTTATATATCACAGCTTAGTCATTCTCCAACTGATGGACATCTAAGTTTACAATCCCTTGCCACTACAAAAAGTGCTGCTACAGACATTTTTGTACCTGTGATTTTTTTCCCTTTTTATGATCTCTTTGGGATACAGATCCAGTAAAAAGCACTGCTAGATCAAAGAGTTTGCAGTCTTTTGGGCATAGTTCCAAATTGCTCTCCAGAATAATTAGATCAGTTTACAACTCTACCAACAATGTATTAGTGTCCCAATTTTCTTACACCCACTCCAATATTCATCATTATGTTTTCCTATTATCTTAGCTAGTCTGAGAGGTATATGGTGGTAGCTGAGGGTCTTAATTTGCATTTATTTGATCAATAATGATTTAGAGCATTTTTCATATGACTAGAAATGGTTTTAATTTTTTCATCTGAAAATTATCTGTTCACATCCTTTGACCATTTATCAATTGGAGATTGGTTTGAATTTTTATAAATTTGAATCAATTCTCCATATATTTTAGAAATGAGATCTTTATCAGAACCCTTGGATGTAAAAAAAATTTTCGAGTTTATTTCTTCTCTTCTCATTTTATCTGCATTATTTTTACTTATACAAAAACTTTTTAACTTAATATAATCAAAATCATTCATTTTGCATTCCATAATGTATTCTAGTTCTTCTAGGCCACAAATTACTATAATTATTGACTATTTGTCTTGTGAACCTAACCTATTCCACTGATCAATTACTCTATTTCTTAGCCAGTACCAAATGGTTTTGATGACCGCTGTATAGCGCCATTTTGAATAGTTGTTTTCAGATGAGCTTTTAAGTTTCTTTAAGATTTTGTTTATTGTGAAAAGGTAACCCTGGGTTCTCAAAGCTGTGCTAAATGTGAGTGAGTTTTGGCAAAAACTAGAATCCTGAAAGGTTTTCAGTAAAGCCATCACAGTGGACCACATATTTATGGTACAATGATCAATTTATTTAATTTCCAATAGGCTTATCAATAGATAGACCAGGGACCAATCAATATTTTGGCCTCAATAACTTTCTTTTTACTTTATTTAAAAATTAGATTGGGTTTCTTTATCTTGTCCAGCGATTACTCAGAGATCTGATCTCTGTATGATCAGCATAGAAGATTTGACTTGCATCATTTCTGAGCAGAGTCTATTATTCCTCCACTACTGGGAGTTTGTTATATTGGTGCCATATTTTGTGAGGACACCCAATCATCTTGAGCCCTATTGCAATTCAGAATTTCAAGCTCCATCTCAGTTTTCCTCAACAGTGAAGTTTATAGACTTGTACTTCTAAGTCTATCCCACTGCAATTAAAAAAAAACTATCAATAGTTATAAATTAATCTCATTCTTCTCAAGGGAAGAAATATCCACATTGGTGAGATCAGGGATCTTTGGAGCATTAAAATATCACAGTAATGAATTTTGTCGGTGATAAACATGGTTTCAGATTGAGGAACGTCTTTCATTCAAATCTGATGGCAGACAAATTTAAAAGCAGACTGTTTTGTAAGGTTTATAGCTCTAGTACTCTCTTACTATCTAAATCCTAAATCTCTGTTTCATGTATAAATAGGCCAGGTTTCTCTCTGGAATAATTTTTGGGGACAGTCAGTGAGGTTGACACTTATGAGATGGAATTTCAGTATAGCTCTCACAAAATTAGTAAACGCACCCTTTGCTATCAGTTTACATGGATTCCAGAAAAGCATTTGATTAAAAGAAGATCCAAAGTATTTAAATTCCAAGGATTAGAATGTAGAGACAAAGCTGAAGAAATGAAAAAGGGTTTGTAAAACATCATCAAGGATATAGCTACCAATGAGCTTGCACATAGACCCACAGCATCAAAACCTTAGTATTCTTTGTGTCCAAAATCTCAAGCATATTTCATTATGGCCCAGCACACTACATTTCTCCAAGGGAAACAAACATAAAAAGAAAAACAGACAAAGCCACCCAGACTTTTCAAGCAAAAATGTAACGAGCCAATCTGTAAATAGCAGTAAAGAATAAGGTGACTTCTGAGATCTATTTTAGCTCTAAATTTATTAACCTATAATTCTAGGATTAATATACTGACTACATAAATTTAAGATGGAAAAGAGTGTGCAATATTTCTCAGGACTGCTGGCTGCCTCATAGCCCCTCCAATTCAACTACTCTGATTTCCTTATTGTGATAAAGTTTAATACTGATCAATAAAGACTCTAGGCCACCAAAATGTATTGTTTCCCCACAGAAAAATGTATGTGTACATATATATAAATATATCCTCTTTATATATATATATCATATATATCTTCTTTTAAAAATAATGCTTAAAGAGTGTTTTCAATTATTGCAGGACTGCATATAAAAAGATAGTAGGATCATATGTTACAAACACAAAGAATAAAGATTTTATAATTGCTAAGTTTAATACCCTGATAACATTTTAATCATTCCATCAAAGTGAATATTGGCTAGCAGTGGACTAGGATATACATTTTGGCCAATTTAAATCACCTCTATGATGAAACTGAAAATCCCTAAACCAAATTTTGGGAAAAGGCGTTGGATTATAAAAGCCTTAAGGTTGCCTTGCTGTTGAAATGGGAATACTTTTATAAGCCAAAGAATTGTCCCATTTTAGCTGGTTTGTAAATTTATTTGTGTTTTTTTCCCCGGGGGGGGGGTTGACTTATAACCAAGGGATTCTTGAATAAGTTACAAAGTAAGAAAAGAGTATGTTTTGGTGGAAAGGAGGGATTGAAAATCAGTTGGACTGTTAGATGAGTGATGAGGTGTTGGATGAGTAATAAATAGCATGCACTAGTAAAAAGAGTACTTAAAAAGAGTGAAGAGACCTGAGTTTCAATACTTAAAAGTAGATTAGAATCTTTAAGCCTCTGTTTCTTCATCTGTTAAATGAGAAAATAACAGGGACTACCTATACTCATAGAGCTGTGACAAAAGTGCTTTAAGACCTATAAATATAAATTATAAACTTAATAACTAAATATAATTATTAGGGCTAAAGACTAAGTTTTAGCCTCAGATCAAATAAATGATTAATAATAGAAAAATAAATTTAAATTAAAAAAAGAAACTACCCTTATGTTTTAGGTGAAAAAGAATAATTGTCGAATACATAGCGTGTCACACTGGTCTTAGTGAAGCCTTCTGTCTTATTTAAAATCTATAATTAGATGAGAAATATTGGCTGAGCCCGACTTCCAGCTATGAAATCCAGGAGGCGGGTCTTCATACATACTTGTATAAGTCCAACCCCATTATCACTTCCTGACAGGTGTTACTGACTGTAAAGAAGGCAGGAGGCTTTCCCGGCAGCTTATTGATTCTTTGCCAGCACCATGTGGAGAAGGGTCTGTTCTGTGACATTGAAAACTGGAACATTAGAAAGGCATGCTCTGCGCCTGACTTACACATTGAGAGGCTGCCAGGCTGGCCACTGCGCTTTGGCTTTAATGACGGTGAGAACCTCATCACTCTGAAAAGAAAAAGACCAAAACCAGAGTTAATAAGGATCTGGGTCCCAGAATAAGACTGCTTTACCATTACCTTTGTCTCCTCTTTGGACTGATCATACACATTTCACATCACTTCTCTTGACCGAGGCTTCCCAGATGCTCCTTCTTGCCCATGAAGAAGGGAAATATTTTGATGTTCCTCATCACCCTGTCCTGAATTTTGTTGCTGTTCAGTCCTGTCTGCCTCTCTGTGACCCCTTTCAGTGTTTTCTTGGCAGAAATACTGGAGTGATTTACCATTTCTTTCTCTAGCTCATTTTATAGATGAGGAAACAAGCAAACTGTTAAACTTTTCCAGAGTCACAGTAAGTATCTGAGGCTAGATTTGAACTGAGAAAGATAATTTCTCCTTACACCAGCCTGAGCATTTTATCTATTCTACCACTGAGGAGCTTCTCCTCAATTTGTCTCCCCAGTAAATCCTGAATATTACAGGCTAATTTACTTGTTGCTCCCCAATATAAAACAAGGCACCCAGTCTGAAATATAATCCCTCCTCACCTTTGCCTCTTGACATTCTAAATTTCCAAGCTAAGGTTGAGTACCACCGCCTACAGGAGTCATTCAATGGTTAGTTCTCCACTTCAAAAATTATTTTGAGTTTATTTTTATATGCTTATCCAACAGATTGTAAACTCCTTGAGGACAAAAATGCCTTTTGTTTTTGTCTTTATATCCCTAACAACACTTGATACATAATTGGCATTTAATAAGTAATCGTCAAAGTAAACTTAATTGAAATGAAATCAGATGATTTTTCCTCTGCAAATTGACCATCTACCTGGATTTCAACAAAGACCAAGAAAAATTATTTTGGTTTAATTTTCTTTTCTTGCACTTCAATATAGGAGAGAACCTCTGGTCTCCATTTCATTCTAGCAACCTAATTTCATAACTAAGGAAACTGATGGGGGCAAAGAGGTGGCTTAGAAGAATGATGCTAGCCTCCAAATTATTATTATTATTATTATTATTGTTATCATAAGTAACATTTATGTGGCAATTACTATATGCCAGGGATAATGCTGAGTGCTTTACTATTATTATCATCTCATTTGATCCTCACAACAATCCTCTGAGAGAGGCACTATTATTATCCCTGTTTTATAGACATGGAAACTGAACAAACAGATTAAGTGACTCGCTCAGGGTCACCCAGTTAGTAAGTGGTTTGAAGCTTGATTTGAACTCAGGTATTCCTGACTCCAAGTACAGTACTCTATCAACTGTATCATCTAATTGTCACATATCAGGAAGACATGAGTTCAAATCTTTCCTGAGATACTTTTAAGTTGCATAACTGTACAAGTCACTTAGCTGTTTTCAGCCTCAGTTTCCTTATGGGGATGATAATTGGAATTATTTCCTAGAGTTGATTAGTCAACTGATAAAATTAATTTAAAGTACTTTACAAAGTTTATATAACATATAAATGCTAACATATCATCATCATCCAACAAACATCACAGAGGTATAGTAAGTGCTTCATTAGATTTGAAATATAATAAATTTCTAGAACATCAGTCACAGCCATATTTAAATCAAAACAAACATTCACCCCAAAATCAAATAGGAATTACTTGGATCATCCATAAAGTCACCTTCTCCAATCTACCCTATTATCATGGGAAAATGGAAGCTAACTCCAATTTTATTCATATGAGATGCTACTGGCACCTACAATGATAATCTTGCTTTCACTCACTGCTTATAAGGCATGAAAAAGTGTCCCACTGTGGACAGGAAATAAAAATGATAAGGTGTATGGAAGTTTCCCCTGGAATTGGGAAAGACAGGAAATAGCCATATTGCTAAGCAAGGAATTGCCTTTTGGATGTAGTGAAAGAGATATTGATCGAGTAGCTGATTTTAAGGCAGAAAGATGAGCTAGCTCTTAAAACACAGGGAAAACTATTTATGAGGCAATGACCCTACAGGTACTAAAGAACCCTGGATAAGGAATGAAATGTAATATTCTTAACTTTCAGATGGTGGGGGCCGAAGTACGCACTATTATACTTATTATCTCAAACAATAGGAAACTTCAAGTGTCACATAATACCTAGAGTACTAAACTTGCAGTTGGGAAGCCAAGGGTTCAAATATCACCCTAGGTGTTCTTAGCTTTATGACCCTGAGCTAGTCAGTTAATCTGTTGAAGACATTATTTTAAAAAGGCCAAGGTCTCCCATTGCATCCAGGGCCATCTCTTGATGTATATCTGGCCCCTGGCCCTAGATAGCTTTGGAGGGGAGAGTGAGGCAAATAACCTTATAGAGTCCTCTTTCACTTCAATCCAATTTATTTGCATATCATGGCTTCATCTCCCTGATGTCCTGATCTTCTTCAAGAATGAAGAACAAATAACAACTTTTGTGAGTCACAATCTCAATGGGTTTCCATTTTCTAATTTGGAAAGAGTTAAAAATGAACACCTTTAAGGTCTTTTTTAGTTTAGAAATAAGGCCAAATTTCTATTCAAATTTTAGAATTCATTCTAGATTTTTTTTTTTGCTGAGGCAATTGGGGTTAAGTGACTTGCCTAAAGTCACACAGCTAGGAAGTGTTAAGTGTCTGAGACCAGATTTGAATTCAGATCCTCCTGACTTCAGGGCTGGTGCTCTATCCACTGCACTATCTAGCTGCCCCTCATTCTAGAATTTTTAAAAACAATAGATGAGCATTCCAATTATGTCTATTTTGAAAAAAAGTTTGCATTCTTTGACTAAGAACTGGAGGAAGAAGGAGCAGGATTGTTGTTAGCTGCCACAGACAAGTCAATTGCACTTAAATTACTGCAGATAATTTTAACAAAAAAATCATTTTCTTTGACCTGTTAAGATTAGTCATATTTAAAAACCAGTACCCTGTTGGAGCTCTTGCTTCTTTCTAAGGTCCTTGCTGTCAGACATCTAACTCAAGTAACCAAAAAGCAGGTGTCAGCCCATACAAGATTAAATGAAACAGTGAGGGTCAATAGTGGAGTTTTGGTCCTTGATCATTCTTACATCAGCAGGTCTTCATTTTATTGAAGGTATAATAAATACAAAAGCCAAACAAGACACTGCATCAACAAGACATCTATGGCACAGAATCTATCGACCAAGAATATTTTTGGTCTTTTTACGTCTCCCATAGGAGCCATTCCTAGAAAGCTATCTAAAGGAATTAGAAACTCACAATTCACTTACATGGTTGCTCTTAAAATCTATTTTTGGGAACTCTTTTGAATGACACTATGATTAAAATCAGAGCTTCAAACTATGAAGTCCTAATAATTAACCATGTGGAACACATGATTTCAGGCAAGATTTTTGCCCCAAACCAAAATGGGGCCCACTCAATGATGCCTAGAAATCTAACATTATAGCATTATGTATTCAGTTTAAAATTTTATTCTGTTACAAAATCTCTCAGAGGAACATGTCAAGCTTTCACAGTCATTTACACCTCAGTGTGAATAACTATCATATTGTATTGACAGCAGGATTTCATAGAGGGAGAGTGAAGGCACTAGACAACTGAGTATAGGATAAAGAAATCAAGTATCAAGGATGATTTAAAAAACAAAACAACAAAAATGTAGCTCATTTGTTGAACTGTGGTGATATCTGATTAGCACTTTATGATTATAAAGCTCTTTCATGAATGTTATTTTCATTTGACTT
This sequence comes from Myrmecobius fasciatus, assembly GCA_023553655.1. NCBI lineage: Eukaryota > Metazoa > Chordata > Mammalia > Dasyuromorphia > Myrmecobiidae > Myrmecobius > Myrmecobius fasciatus. Next base: position 49,040 of record JAJPUD010003463.1, read on the forward strand.
TCATAACAGCCCTTGGGAGTTGTCAGGCCAAAGGTTAAATATTATCCCTATTTTACACTGGAGAAAATTGAAGTCCATGGAGATTTAGTGAGTTCCCCAAATTCACAACAATCTAAGTAGCAGAGTTGGGATTAGAATACAGATCTTTGAACTCCAAGTCCAGTGCTTAGCGACTTCACAATTTTGACCAGTGCTGGCACTAGTTGACAGCACCTACTTAAAAGAGTTATATGCAAATATTTCCAAAGTAATGTGTTTACCACTCTCATTTATCTTCCTTCATTTCCCCTACAAAGATAATAAGGAAAATCAAGGACATCTCAGGGATTCTTGACATTTAAAAGGAAACTTTTTTGTTTTTAGACTTTTGTCAACACTTGGAAAGAACAGTAGGAAAAACTCTTTTCTTTTTGAGTTTGGATCTGTGTATAAGCCATAGTTTAAAACTGAGATCTCTTTGAAAGGAAAAATTACATAATTATACATTTAAAAATAATACTAATTTTTAGATAGTCTGATTTTATGCAAGCTAAATTTGAAGGGGAAGACAACCTGAATTATAACCAAAATGATAATTATAAAATACTTCAAAAAACCTCTGATTTTATCAGTGTGTGTTCTCCTACTATTAATACAGATTACAACCCCTTTGACCTTAGCAGATGGCCTTTATGGGTTTTATTATCCCCTATTAGTCAACACTTCAAATTTAAATATCTCTTTGGATGTCATGCGTGTAGACCAATGTGAAGCTTATTTCTGAAGTCTTTCCAATTTAGTAGGACCTGCTAGAATCTTTATTTCAGTAGCAAAGTCTTCTACAATCTAGGATCACTTTTCTTCCATAGTAGGGCATCAGAGAAGGATTTTTTTATGTTTGATAAGCTGTAACAAATAGAATAAATAACAGCATTTGTTTATTCATCATACCGCTAAAACCATTATAAATCCAACAAAAGGAAACTTAATTAATGGGCTCCTTTCTTTCCCCTGAACTTTGGAGAGGAAAGGCCTTCAGAAAATGAATGATGGAGAGAGTATTAAAAAAGATATTGGAGATCTGAGAATAGCCACTAGTCTACTTTCAGAAGTTATCTAAGCAACAGATATCCCAGGGAACTATCCAAGGTACCTCATTGACTTACTGAAGCACCAGAATCCTCTGCATTTTTTTTTAAGTACCTATGATTTTTCCCTGCACCAAACCCTCCTGATTTTAATTATTTCTGGTACTAGTAACCTGGTCTAATTCATACTTCTCCTTTGTTAGACTATATCTTCCACAGCTGCCTAACCTACAGAGATCATAACCAGAGGTTATTAAACTAGGATATATGAACTTGTTTTTGTATTTGATTATTTAGTTGTCCATTCAGTTTCACAATTACAAAATAAGTTTAATATAGAAAATACCATGAAGGTCAAATATCTTGAGGTCTTACAGAGTTCACATGGCTCCTGATAGATTCCTTCTCTAAAGTACTAGCTGATGAAGCAATGGTTGCTAAACATGTCCTAGAAGTACTTTTAACTTTTCTAGTCAGACAGAGCCATCTTCTTCCCTTAGAGAGGTGGCTTTATATCTCCCCAACAATATTTTTGGCTGTACTCAGAGAGAAAACTTATGGTCTGGAAACTCTGCTTGTTGTTTGAATCAGCAATAAAGTAGATTTCCATCAGAATAACTATGACTTTGCTTCATAATTCCAATTCCTTTTTTTTCTATAAAGTCAACATTATCTTTTTAAAAATTTATGAAAATTATATTAAAAGAAATAATATAGCTTTCAGGGGAGAATTAAAACAAAATGGACATGCTTTTCAATCAGTAATTTGTACTTCTATATTAAACTTAAAAATCTCGCTGGTTTGCATAAATCCCAAAGATTTATTTCCTCTTTCTTGCTATTTTCTTTCTTCCCTTAGCCTTTATTCAGCTCTGTGTTGAACAGTTTGATATCTGTTTCAGATCTACTAGAAAGAGTGCACTAAGTATCCTATAAGTAACTGTCAAATAAAGAATCCAACTCTTCCTAGTCCTCCAATCTGTAATTAAGATTTAACTTCCATTTGTGTTCTTTTTCCTAATGGGGTGACTTTGGCTCCCTTTCCTTTTCTCTAATGTCTTTACAAACGATGATAGAGCTTAAAATTTAGTTATCAGAAATGGGAAAGAAGTTAAATTACTAGATTATTACATAAATAATCAAAGTACTTAAAATTATTTCATTTCAAGTTTGTGATAAAAGCTATATAAAGTAAATATAACTGCTTTATTTCATTTGTTTTCAATTTAAATACCTCAGATAACATTTTTCTCCCTCTTAGGTACTTTGCCACAAGGTGGCGGTGATGCTTCAGTTAGAAAGAATGTTCAAACCACAAGTTTTACAACACAGGACTGGAAAGATTATATCTTTATTGAATATCTCCTTTTATTAAAAATTTAATTTCTGTTATTGTTTGCTAAGTTTGAGTGATACATATAGAATGAGCTTGTAAAGAAAACAAAATCAAAATACAATGTGATGACTTTTCCCTAATTCTTCTAATTGCTATTAATCCTAAATAAAAAGTACACTGACTTCATTGTCATAATTTATTAGAATATCTCTTCCCAGTTCTCTGTAAATCCTCACCTAGGAGTTATACCTCCCCACAATTTGAATGCAGCAGGCCAGCTTGGTGACCCTGTTTTTGTTCTTTTTCTGGAGCTGTTAGCAGAGCATTAGGTCAGTAAATCCTTCTAAAAAGCAGGAGAATGATATCCAATTACCTTTTCTATCTCCTACACATAGTACTATGAAAATCACATTAGGTTATGGATAAGAAAGTAGTTTGTATACTACAGAAATGCACACAAATATATGTATTATACATAAGCAAAGGATCACTGTTTGCAGTAGTAAACCCAGTTTTATCCATTAGAGAGGTTCTTATCCTTTTTTGGTGAAATCTATAATCTTCTCAGAATTATGTTTTTAGATGTATAAAACAGAATACATAGGATTACAAATGAAACTAATTATGTTAAAATAAAAATATAATTTTCCCCATTCAAGATCACAGACATTCTCTGGGGAACAGATGTGAATCACCCCTCTCCTTTTAAGGATCCATGAATCTCAGGAAAAGAACCCTTGCTTTAGTGAACACCAAAGAAATCTACTACCTTGACTGCCTCAGAAAATGGCAGAGAAAAGCCAGGAAGTTGCTTGAACTCCTTCCAGTTTTTCTCAAAAAACAGTTAAATCAAGTCGCTAAATGGATTCTGGAGCAACAGAAGCCATGAAAAAATGGAGTGAAACAATTTTCCAGCTTAAGAAAATTTACAAGGACTTCAGGAAATGTCTGTCTCAGGTAAAAGGTGTGCAGTTCAACACAGGCATTGTTCAGGAAAGTAAATAAGAAGCTCTTAGCCACAGTACAGATTAGCAACTAAAGTCTCTCAATCCTAGCTCAGTTGGCCAGTGCCATTGCAGGCAATCTGTGAGGCCTCCAGCTCAAGTCCAGGAGACAAACTGATATTCCCAGAACTCAACACAACACATGTAATAAGGCTAAGCTACCCCAGAACAGTGGGCAAGCCTATAGTACCTAAGGCCCTAGTGTAGAAAGTCAGTGCTCAGGCCTATGGGCCCCAGTACAGCACAATTCAGTTCAATTTTAAAAGTCATTAAATAGGCTAAAAACGAGCAAAAACAGAAAAGGACCTTGACTATAGAAAATTACTATTTGATAGGGAAACAAAACACAAATTCAGAAGACAACAATGTCAAAATGCTTACATGTAAAGCCTCAAAAGGGAATATGAATTTGTCTCAAGCCCAAAAAGCCTTCTTAGAAGAGCTCAAAAAGGATTTTCAAAATCAAATAAGAGAAATAGAAGAAAAATTGGGAAAATAAATGAGAATCACACAAGAGTCAATAGCTTAGAAAAGGAAGGACAAAAATTGAATGAAGAAAATAATTCCTCAAAAAATACAATTGGCTAAGTGGAAAAAAATTTCTAAAGAAAATAATTCCTTAAAAAGTAGAATGGGAGGGTAGCTAGTTGGTGCAGTAGATAGAGCATCAGCCTTGAAGTTGGGATGGACCTGAGTTCAAATCTGGCCTCAGACACTTAACACTTCCTAGCTGTGTGACGCTGGGCGAGTCCCTTAATCCCAATTGCTTCAGACAAAAAAAAAAGTAGAATTGGGCAATTGGGAGCTAATTACTTTTTTTTTTAAATTTTTATTTTATTTGCATAACATATGTGTGGGTAATTCTTCAACAATAATTACATAGCTTTCCGTTACAAATTTTTCCCCCCAACTCCCCACCCCTCCCCAAGATGGCAGGATATCCACTACATGTTAATTATGTTAAAATATTGGCAAAGCGAGTATATGTATACATATTTCCAAACTTGTCATTGTTGTGTAAGAAAAATCTTATCTACACAAACGATATATCAGATAAAGGAAACACAATGTAAGCAAACATCAATCAAGGGGTATGAGAATGTTATGTTGTGGTCCACATTTCGCATCCCTCTCTCTGGGTGTATATGGCTTTCTTCAGTGAACAATTGGAGGTGGTTTGAAACATTTCATTGTTGAAGAGAGCCATGTCCATCAGAATTGATCGTCATATAGTACTGTTGTTGCCGTGTATAATGGGGAGCTAATTACTTTAAGAGACATTAAGAATCAAGCAAAATTAAAAGAAAGAAAAAAATAAAACAAAATGTAAAATATCTCACTGGAAAACAACTTACTTGGAAAATAGATTCAGGAAAGATAACTTAAGACTATTGGACTACCTGAAAGCCATGATACAAAAGCCTGAACAACACCTTTCTTCCTTTTTTTATTAAAGCTTTTTATTTGCAAAACATATGTATGGGTAATTCTTTAACATTGACCCTTACAAAGCTTTCTGTTATAAATCCCCCCCAGTCCCCACTCCTCTTCTAGATGGCAAGAAGTCCACTACATGTTAATTATGTTAAAATACTTGACAAATCAAGTATATGTATGCATATTTCCACACTTATCTTGCTGTGCAAGAAAAATCGTGTCTAAAAGAAAGAAAAATCAGATAAAGGAAACACAATGCAAGAAAACATCAATAGAGAGCATGAAAATGTTATGTTGTGGTCCACATTTCATATCCCTCTCTCTGGGTGTATATGGCTTTCTTCACTTAACAATTGGAACTGGCTTGAAACATTTCATTGTTGAAGAGAGCCATGTCCATCAGAATTGATGATGATATAGTGTTGTTGTTGCCATGTATAATGATCTCCTGGTTCTGCTCGTTTCATTCAGCATCAGTTCATTCAAGTCTCTCCAGGCCTCTCTGAAATCATCCTGCTGGTCATTTCTTAGAACAATAATATTCCATAACATTCATATACCATAATTTATCCATCCATTCTCCAATTAATCTGAACAACACCTTTCTTTTTTTTCTTTCTTTTTTTGCTTTTTGCTGAGGCAATTGAGGTTAAGTGACTTGTCCAGGATCACCCAGCTAGGAAAGATTAAGTGTCTGAGACCAGATTTGAACTCAGGTCCTCCTGACTTCAGGGCTGGTGCTCTATCCACTGCACTACCTAGCTTCTATGAACAACACCTTTCAAGAAACTATCAAGGAACTTGATATATAATCCTGGAACCAGAAGGTAAAATAGTAATTGAAAGACTACTGATCACCTCCTGAAAGTGATCCCAAAATGAAAACTCCAAGGAATTTCCCAGAAAGATCAGGGCAAGGAGAAAATACTGTAAGCAGCCAAAATGAAACAATTCAAATATTAAGGAGCCACAAGTCAGGATTATACAGGATTTAGCAGATTTTATATGAAATGATCAGAGGACTTAGAATATGATATTGTTCAAGTCAAAATATGTAGGATTATAACCAAGAATCAAACTACCCAGCAAAACTGATCATAATCTTTCAGGGTAAAAAGATGGATATTCAATGAAATAGAGGACTTTCAAACTTTCGTGATGAAAAGACCAGGATGAACAGAATATTTGATCTTCAAATATAACTCAAGAGGCATAAAAATAAACAAGATGTTATTCAAAGATGATACTTCTAACTCTTAAGAACCGTATCTCCATTAGGGCAGTTACAAGGCATATACATAGATACAAGTTGTGGGTATAAGTTTACTATACTGTAATGATACATAAAATTAAGGAGTAAAAGAAGGGATTGTCCTGGGAGAATAGGAAATGGAGAGGGAGAATAAGATAAATTACATCATATGAAGAGGCACAAATGACACAGAGTATAAAGTAGAATATATCATGCTTCAGTTGTATTAAAAAAACAAACAGGCCTACCTGGAGTATCGATCCTGATCTCAAACAAAGTAAAAGAAAAAATGGATCTAATTAAAAGAGAGAAAGAAGTTAACTACATCTTGCTAAAAGACGCTAATGACAATGAAGTAAAACAATATTAAACATATATGCACCAACTCGTATAGCATCCAAATTCTTAGAGAAATTAAATGAGTTATAGGAAGAAATAGCAAAACTATACTAGTGAGGGACCTCAACTTCCAACTTTTCAGATCTGGATAATTCTAGCCACAAAATAAAAAAAAGAAAAAATGTGAATAGGATTTTAGAGAATTGAATGTGGACATATACCTTGAACTCAATGGTGCATGCCACGTACACAAAAACTGACCATGGCATAAAAATCTCAAAGTCAAATGCAGTAAGACAAAAATATCAAATGCATTCCTTTCAGATCATGATGCAATGAAAATTATGTGTAATAAAATTATGGAAAGATAGATTAAAATTAATTGTAAAGTGAAAAGTCTAATTTAAATAATGAGTGGGTCACAGGCATACAAAAATTTTGTGTTGGCAAAGAAGTGGAAATTGAGGGGATGTCCATCAATTGGGGAATGAATGAAGTTGTCATATGGTATGAGTGTAATGGAATACCATTGTACTATAAGAAATGATAAGTAGGCAGATTTCAGAAAAATCTGAAAGAATTTATATGAACTGATACTGAGTGAAGTGAGCAGAACTAGAGAACATTATACACACTACATAGTAACACTGTGCAATGATCAACTATGATAGACAACTCTTCTCAGAAATTCAAATATCTAAGACAATTCCAAAAGATTCATGATGTTAAATGCTATCCATATCCAGACAAAGACTTATGGAATCTGTAGCTCCAAACATGCTATTTTTATGATTTTTTTTACTTTGCTTCTTGTGGTTTCCCCTTTTTTTCTGATTCTTCATTCACTACATCACTAATATGGAAATATGTTTAATGTGATTGTATATACATATATAACATATATTGCTTACTGTCTTGGGGAGGGAAAAAATTTGGAACATAAAATCTTATAAAATGAATGTCTAAAATTAAATTTATATGTAATTGAAAAAAATGCTATTAAAAAAAGAAAGAAAAATCTACCACCTCATTCACATGACAGTCTTTGAAAGGATCACTTTTACTTATTGAACGCTTATTTTTTTGCCCAGGATAAACATCTCTAGTTTCTTTAACCACTCCTCATGTAATAGAGTTTAGAACTTATCATTCTCCTTGCTTTTTTTTCTAGATGCTCTCTATTCTGTTAATATCTTCTCTTAATGTATTTCCCAGATTTAATAACATCTTCCACAGGGATTTTGACCAATATGACAATGTCAGAAAAACTACCTTTCATTATATATGATATTTAACATCTGTAGGGAAAGAGCAAACCAGCTTTTTACGTATTTAAGCATTTGCATCAAATATCTGGGATGTATTGGAATGGAGGAACTTACAGCTCAATAGAATAGAGTTTCACAATCACAGGCTCTCAGAGCAGGAAAAAATCTCAGAACAAAAACATCTTGTTGTACTACAACACAACTGACTGATAAGTAGACATATAGGATCTGTTTGAAGAATTCTGGTGAAGGGGAATCCATATAATCCTCTCTCTACCAAGATAGCCCCATGATACTTTCTGAAATTTTTATGGTTTATTAGGATTTTCCTTATATTAAATACTAATACCATTTTTTCATTTCTTGATCCTGGGACCAAATCTAATCTCCCTCTCAACCCTGAGAAACTCAAGATTCTTTTTTGATAATATCAAGCCAAGTTCCCCATTCCTCTCCCACCCATCCTATTTGATGCATAGGCAGATTTAAAAATGCTGATTTTGAAGAACTTTTCATGTATTTTGGTTAAATTTTATCTTGGCCCAATATTCCAGTCTGCATGGATAATTTTGTACAAAAATTCTGGCAAATGATGAATTAGCTACTCCTCTCAGGTTGGTGTCATCTTGATAAGCCTAATGATCCATGCCTTTATCCAAATTACTGATAAAAGTAACTGAAAAGGGAAAAAATTGTCCTGGGGAATACAGTCAAGTACATGGCAATGTTTGAAGGAACTCCTTTTAATTCACCCCATATAGGAGAACTTCCAGCTAAATTTTTCACCATCTATCTCAGTAAAAGAGATCTGAAGTGGAACACAGATAACAGTCAGTTCAATGAGATAATTGTTCTTTTCATCACAAAGACCTTAAATTTTTTTCCCATAAATATCAACTCTCCAATGGATTTTGGAGGGAAAAAAAGATACAAGGAAAAGTATATTGACTCTGGAATGAAAGTACTTAATTAAAATCCTGTCTCTAATTCTTACTGTATGCATTATCTTGGATGAATCATTTAACCTCTCCCAGGCCTTAGTTTCCTTGTATGTATAATAATGAGGTAGATCTCTGAGATCCCTTCTTGTTAAACAATTCATAATACTATAAAATGCAGGATAGTCTATAGTTCAGAAAAGACTGATAACCTTGTTTAATTCTATTTGTGACACAGTCTAGAGTTGTGTGTGTGTGTGTGTGTGTGTGTGTGCATGCGTATGCACAACTGAAAGGATATTTATGGGAAACATAATGCAGATCATCAAGGAGCACTGGACAGGGCTCTACTTTTATCTATATCACTAACTATGTGATCTTTTAAGTCACTGAACTTATGAGAGGATTAGACTAGCTGATCCAGGTGACATGAAACTGGGAAGAACAGTTAATATTTTGGTATGATAGATTACTCCCTCCCAGGTGTTTTTAGTTACATCTGACTCTTTGCAACACCTTTTGGAGTTCTCTTGTCAAAGCTACTATAGGGGTTTGTTTCTTCAGCTCATTTCACAGATAGGGAACTGGGGGGTGACTTACCCAAAGATATATAGCTAGTAAGTGTCTGAAGCTGGATGAAAAATCTTCCTGACTCCAGACCAAGCACACTATCTGCTGCTGGGATCTTGAAAAATCTGAGTAAATTCCAACAACTGATGTTCTATTTTGAATAAGAGAACTCTCTGATTCTGTGTATGTAGCTTTTTGGGGAACCTAAAAGCCTATTTGTTTGGCAGGACTCTAAAGTTACCCCTATTAATTTTTATTTTAGTGTTTTTGGACTTTTATTCCATTTCATAGGGCTAATATTGCATCATTGCATCTTGCCTTAGCACAATCTATCAAATGTCAGTGATGAGCATTGGCTCCCTAACTATATTTCATTCACCTAATTCTGACATGTAACCTATATCTACTTAACAAATTTACTAAGTCAGTTGTGTTTCTGCTGCCCAGAAAGAGTGGAAGAGAGTTTTATTGAAGTCCAATATTTATAGATTATATAATAATAGGAAAAGTAATACAACTGTACAGCTTACAACAATATTGGTAATAATTATGAATAAACAATGAAGTATCCAATCCTGAACTAAGATGCAGATCATGAACAAGATGAGTGTGAAATCAATATTTGCTAATGATGAGAACAACAATGCTAAAAGATGCGACCTTCTTGCTTCACAGATGTCGCTGTCCTCTCATGGGTCAATGAGATAAGACAAGGTTGTTAAGCCCTATGGTAGCTACAGAAAAGATTGCTGCCTAGAAGGATTTGCACTGAAAGCAAAATCTTGATAAGCCATTTCAGCACCATGGCAAGCAACACAAAATCAAAGCTTTGGAAGCAACATTGTAAAGCAGAAGTACAGATAAATTCCTTTCAGATGGATATGTATAACCTAGTAAGGGCCTCAAGGCATAATGAAAAAATAGCTAACCTCAAATTCAGGAAGATCTGAGTTCTCTTCCTGCTTCTAACCTAGACTTGTGTTTCTGGGAAAGTCACTTAGTCTCTCAGAGGTGTAAGGCAACTAAAACTAAAAACTGCACAAAACAGCAAGATAATTTTTTTAATTAAAGCTTTTTATTTGCAAAACATATACATGAGGAATTTTTCAACACTGACCTTTGCAAAGCCTTTTGTTCCATATTTTTCTCTCCTTCTCCCCACCCCCTCACCTAGATGGCAGGTAGTCTAATATATATTAATTATGTTAAAATATGTGACAAATTGAATATATGTATACATATTTATACAATAATCTTTCTGTACAAGAAAAATCGGATCTACAAGAAAAAAAACCTGAGAAGGAAAACAAAATGCAAGCAAACATCAACAGAAAGTGTGTAAATGCTATTCTGTGGTCCACACTCAGATCCCACAGGCCTCTCTCCCTGGGTGTTTATGGCTTTCTTCATCACTAAACAATTGGAACTGGTTTGAAACATCTCATCGTTGAAGAGAGCCATATCCATCCAAATTGATCATCATATAGTCTTGTTGTGTGTATAATATGTATAATGAGCTCCTGGTTCTGCTTATTTCACTTGGCATCAGTTCCTGTAAGTCTCTCCAGGCCTCTCTGAAATCATCCTGCTGGTCGTTTCTTACAGAACAATAATATTCCATGACATTCATATACCATAATTTATTCAGCCATTCTCCAATTGATGGGCATCCATTCAGTTTCCAGTTTCTAGACACTACAAATAGGCTAAAAATAGAGTAGTTGATCAGTGGAATAGGTAGGATCACAGGACAAAATAGGCAATAACTATAACAATCTAGTGTTTGACAAACCCAAAGACCCCAGATTTTGGGATAAGAACTCACAATTTGACAAAAACTGCTGGGAAAATTGGAAAATAGTATGGAAGAAATTAGGGCTTGACCCATATTTAATACCACATGCCAAGATAAGAGCTAAATGGGTTCTAGCCCTAAGACTTGAAATAGGAAAAGGAAAAAAGTTCTGAGTACATTAATGTAGCTGGAAATTTTGTCCAAGAATACTATCGATTCAAGACAAATTAATGAAGAAAACAAATTTAGAGATAGATTTCCACTGCCAAAACAATGGAAGCAAGTTTGGGGTTTGCAAGAACTGGATATACCAGAGTGCAGTTGGGAAGAATCTGGAATCGATGGCATCCAAGTGACACCTTGATCTGCTATATATTATATTGAAAGGATAACCTACTTATAGAAGAGATGCTATTTTGCATGTACTACTCCCTCACATTCTCCTTTCTATGACTTAATACCAGTAGAACTTCAGGAATGTCCCTTTCTCCCTTCTTGCCTTCACTTGCTTTATCTATAATGTGAGGGAATAGGGTAATTCTATATAAGGGCTCTTTAAGGTCTGAATCCTAAAATATTGTGGGCTTTTTTTTTTGATGAGTGGCAACTTTCAGTAGCTTGATACTTACCCTAGATCATCTTTAGTCTTACAAATACACAGGTCTCTGTGAGCAGCAGGACCTGGGGGAGGCAGAACTGCATAGCCCACTCATGGACACAGGCTTGATGGGCCCATGTTTTCAATTTGAGGGAATAATATAGCAATTCTTAACATTGTCTGGAAAAATTGCTGAGAGTATTATGCAATTTTCCCATATGAATTATTGTTTCTAGTTGAAAGCACATGAGAAGAAATGGAATCTGAAAGCTAGGAACTATGCAATTCTTTCTGTGCAATTGCATTCACCAACTTGTGGGTATGTGAAAAATCTGCTGTGGATGCATATTGCTGTTTTTGAAATACCTTAGGACAGATATACAAGCTCAGATAAGGGTCTGTTATGCACAGTAATTGATGATAAGCTCTTCATCATCAAGCCTGATGAAAGAAATGATGGAATATTACAGCATCACAGAAACTCGGAGTTAGAAGGGATCTTCAAATCCAACTCATATTTGAATACTAGCCCTATATATAGCATCCCCATCAAGTGATTTTCTTGCCTCTGCTTGAAGATTTCCATTAATAAGGATACTTCTTCAAGGGAGTCTGTTTTCCTTTTGGATAGTTTTAATTGTAAATAAGTTTATGCCCCCATTTAAAGCTAAGATCTGCCAGGCCATGACCAATTCTGTCCACTACATCATAGTAAGTCCAATATCTCCTCTTTAAACAAGCCCCTCAAATTCCTGAAGATGTCTCCCCACAAATCTTTTCTTTCCTGATCTAAACATTCCTAAACTCCTCCAACTGATCCCTTTATGGCCTGGTTTAAATGATGGAAATAAGGCCCTATCTATAAATCTGATTACAACTCATTTCCATAGTCTACATTGCCTTTCAAAATTAACCAGGAATGGGGCTGATGGAAATAGGGCTTTAACTGCAAATCCAATTACAAGTTATTTCTACAGTCTATACTGCCTTCCAAAATTAATCGGGGAAATCAACGGGATGGAAACCTCATACTTTCACAGTCTATTTTGAGGCAATTATCAAATACCCTCCAAAGAACAATAAGCTTTCCTGGGCAGATATCATTCTAAATGAGGACTGTTATTGTTTCTGACAGACCATATTAATACTAAAATAGTAATCAGGGGCAATAAATGTAGTCATTTCTCCAGTTGCAGCAAATACAATCTAGTTCCAGAATCATATTTTAATGCATATTTGGAGATCACTCCATCCTCCTTCTGTTGATTTGTTCAGTTGTGAATTTTCCTGTTCATTAAACAATGAGCACTTTCAAAAGTGAAGTGAGTTGCTAATGAAATAGTAATTTATTTGCATATGGAGATTCATTGCTTTTTCCCCAGGAAATTTCAGTCAGGTATTTTACCTTCAGCCTTTCCAGCCTGTTACTCAAAACCAAAGTTAATTACAAAGACACCATACTTCATCAACTCCATTTCAGGGGTTCACAAATCTTTTGAACAATTAAATCACCTAACTTTCAGTGATCTAGACACCTGCCTAAACATGTAATAGAGATAGGAACTTCCACTGAGATGCTTGACAAATTGGGTCAAGTGAGGTTCCCACAAATTGGCAGTTCTAAAAATAATGTACTGTTTCAATGATTAGAACTGGTCTGCATTAGATGTACAAGGTGAAATATTTTTCAAGTACAAGCTTCTCACTGGCTTAGGAGAAGTTTGAAGAGGCAGAGGAACTTGGTCAATCTTGTGATGAGCAATCAGAAACAAACACACACATACACACACACACCCATATCTCTACAGGGTATTAATTTTTTCTCTAACCCAGGTGTTCTTCATGTAGGGTCTTTGAGTGCAGTTTTATGAATTTTATGAAATTTTGAAAGTTTGATGAATTTATTCAGCTTCCTTTGCAATTTTAAAGCATTTAAAAATGTTATTCTTAGAAAAGGTCCATAGGTTTCACCAGACTGTCAAAGGGATCCATGAAAAAAGATTTTGTTTAAAGCTTTGATAGCAATATCTAAACCTGTCAATTATAACCTCTTGATTATTAAGATCCTAACAAAGGGCTGAATTGACCTTTGGATCCCATTTTCTCTCCTGCTGCCCAAACTAGTTTCTTCCTACTTTCCCTAAAGCAGATGAGATTACTTTTTTCTCTGCTTGAGAGTTTTCTTAGTTATTGATACCTTCAGTCCCTGCCTCAAACAGTATATGAAATGGATCTTATTTTAGGCAAATAAATCAAATTTGAAAGAGGTCGAGTGACTTGACTAAGGATAATCAATCAGTGCAGTCTTCTTTCTACTATCACATGCTGATGCCCCAGTGTCTTGACTTTAAGAAATTTATGAGAGACTATTGAAAGAGAGAGAGGGAGAGGGAGAGAGAAGAGAGGAAGAGGGAGAGGTAGAAGGAGAGGGAGAAGAAGAAGGAGAGAAAGAGGGAGAAGGAGAGAGGGAGGGAGAGACAAAGGCAAAGGAGGGAAGGAAGACCTAGAGAAGGGAAGTGATTTGTCCAAGATCACACAGTCTAATAAGCTAAAATCAGTTCTGCTGACTCCAAAACCTACATTACTTGTATTAAACCATGCTGTTAAATAGCACTTAAAAGTCAATAGTTTCAGAATGGCAATGAATTAATTATGTAGCCACCTTCTTTGAGCTTGTCATGGCTTTTCTGTAGTCTCTCATTGGTGCTATTTGACACAGACCAGGAACTCCTGTAGGACAAGGACCATTGTGTTGTACAGTTGCCAGTTAAGCTTATAAGATCATAGATTTAAAGCTAGAAGAAAACTTGGAACTTATCTAATCTAACATTGTACAGCTGAGAATTCAGGCTCAGAGATGGCAAATGGCATCTAGTGATAGGCAGGATTTGGATAGATGGCTTTAGGTTCCAAAACCAGTGTTTTTCCTACTGTATCAGGCTTCCTTGCCTATAACTTGATCAATGTAGTAATGGAATTCCTGATCTAGGCATTACAGTAAATCATCAGCAACCAATATTTGGAACCACATCTAGAAAATGGAGATGTTCCAGATCATAAAAGGAATGAAGGTAACAGTGGAAAATAGAATATATTTGGGAGTACTAAAAAATGCAGATTCAATTATTATTGATTACATTATTGATACAATTAATGATCATGGTTATTGAGAGATCTTAGGCTGTTCTTGTGTGAACATCATGTTTCAACCAGTAATTGAAGAGACAGTGTAGTGTAAGAGAGGGTCTTGAATCTGAAGTTAATAGGCCTTCTATTCTTGGCAGTGTAATTTACTACTAGTAGGACCCTGTGAACTTAACCTAACTTGATGTCAAATTAATCAGTAAAATGAAGGGTTCAGGATAAATAATCTTTAAGGACTCTCTAACTTTATAGCTCTGACCTTGTCATTATTTGATAATAGGATAGCCTTAGAACCTGGATAGACATTACAATCATTAGCATTCAGGTCTTGGCAACTAAACCATGTACAGATTTTTATGGCAATTGTCTAGGCAGGCTTCTCCTATAAGATCTTCTATTTAAATAAGTAACCTGTAAAAGCTCTTTATTTACAGTTGCAAGACCTAAAAATTATAGGAGCATTCATCAACTAAAGAAATTATGTTATATGAATATAATGTAGTACACTCTTGTGCCATAAAAATAATGAAAGGAAAAATTTCAGAGAAGCCTAAGAAGACTTTTATGAACTGATACAGGATGAAGTGAGCAGAAAAGAACAATGACACTCCAAGTAAAAGAATATTGTAAAGTTAAAAAACTTTTAATATTTGAGGCCTCTGATAGATGCAATGACACACCATAATTCTAGAAGAGCAAAGATGAAACAAGCTATCTACCTCTTGGTAGCATTAGATGAGAAAATTAAAGACACACATGTTTTGGACATGATCAATACAGGGTTTTGTTCTTCTTGACTGTATCTATTATTAATATTTTATGTTTTTTTCAATGGAAGATGAAGATTGAGAGAGAAAAAAATGCTTGTTGATTAAAAAATTACAATTTTAATTAAAAATTTAAAAAATTAAAATTTAAAAAGCCACCTATTGATCACTTTTCCTAAGCTGTGCTCAGTAGAATTGCAAATAAATTTTTTTAATGATTCAAAATGAAAAGCATTGCCCTCTAAGATGCCTTGAGACTCTGGCTCTATGCAGAGGGGAGGGACACCAGGAACAGAATGTGGATTAAAGAGTTAAAAATCATGGTAATAAAAGATGGAAGGTTAGGTAACTGAAAGATGTGGCACCCAAATCTCTCTGTGCTCCAAGTGTACCCTTTCCCAAGACCCTTCATATAGCAATTTGTGCAGTTAAATTCTCTTTTTAAAATATATTAGAATAAAGGTTGGGGAAATGAAATATAGCAGAAATACATATTTGAATTTAAGGTTTCTTTGGAATCTCTTAATTTGGGAACACTATTAATCTAAATATATAGAGATATATGCATATATACACACATGCATATATAAACATTATAAACAATACATGCATATATAATTTATATTTATGCATTTATTTATATATAAAACTTCTAGTTTTCTTAGAGGTTCTTGCAAGGATCAGATATTTCTTAGACTGTTAGTGGCATATAGGCATTGTCATAGAACTACCAATAACAAGTTCTCCATCCATCAGTATAAAATCGGCATAATGATAACTATGTTAAAATAATTAATCTCCTTGGCTTCCTTCAAAATTCATTTCTGATGCCAACTCATTCCAACAGAGCTTTTTTTGAATCTCATACTTGTCTATTCTATCTCCCTTTTGCAATTATTTTGAATATACTATATATTCACTTATCTATTTTTTGTATAGTAATCTGTCCCACCCACTAGACTGCAAGTTCTTTGAAAGCCAGGATAGTTCCATTTTTGACTTTGTATCTTTAGAGTCTAGCTCAGTACTTGATACATTATAAACATAAATAAGTTGAAATGAGTTGAATTTATATTCTGATTTATCATCTCCAAATCCCTGCCTTCATAGAAATCCTATGATAGCAATTATACCAGTATTATTATTTCCCTCATTGTGTAGGAAGTCTCAAAGAGCTTAATATGTGCAATGTCATCTAGGTAGTGATAATAAATGAAGCCATGTTTCTGACCCAGGTCTATGACTCAGAAAGCTGGAATTATTACTCTGAATATTGTTTCCATCCAAAATAATAACAAAAATGATAAGAGAATGTAACACATATGTGGCTCATACTAATAAATAATGAAATGATTATCCTTTTGTTCATTCAGAATCGTATCATATAAAATTACAAATCATCTAATCTAACATCTTCACTTTAGAAAACTGACCACATTGATAAAATGAAACAATGATAGAGCCATGACTGGTACCCAAATCCTCTGATGACTATTTGAATGAACTCTGTCATAACTAGCACATCAATCTTCCATGCCATATAACAATATCCAAAGTGGAAAAAGCACAGAATAAAAATGTTATGAGTTTGAAATTCATCTTAGCAAAATCTTTTTTCCATGTCTATTTTAATTTACCATTTTTTTTATCCAGGAGGTAAGAGCTACTGCTCTGAATGGAACCGATTAGTATTATTATTTTTCCTTTCCAAGTCAGAAAGATGTGAGCATTACCATTTGCAGCAAAATGTGTGTGATATTTAGGGAATTACTGAAACAGACTGATTCCATTACTGCTGTTATCAGGATGATACACTTTTCTATATAGAAGTGTCCTACTGTGAACAAACCTGATAACTGAGGATGAATAAAGAAAGAGTGACAGAGTCTTATCAGAACAGCGTCAGGATTGTGAAAATTCAGGATGAACTGATGCTGGTGATGAATGCTAAGTACAACAAAAGGCTTTAAAAGTGATATTGGGGTCAAGACAAAGATCAAAGGAGATAAGACCAATGATTGGCCAATGACTTTTAAGGTTATCTCTGGATCTAAACCTAAATTTAAAATCCAAAATAGATTATATAGAAAAGGCAGAACTACTCATCCTTTATTTTTTTTCTTTCCAAGAATGGTCTCTAAACATGATAATGGTAAAAACAAAAAAGTTAGGAAGATGAAACCCAAGTGATGGTAAGAAAACAATTAGCTGCCCCTAAATGAGTTTCACATTCCCCAATCTGAATGGGAGTAGTACCATAAGACCGGGAAAGGAGAAAAATCTTGATCTTCAGAAAGGAGAAAAGAATAAAGTTAATCTAGATTAGTGAATTTAACTTTTATTCCTGGCATAAATTGAATAAGGCATTATTAAAAGGAGAGTTTATGAACATTCATTCAACAAATATTAAGTTCCAACCATGTGCAAATCATGGTGTCAAGTGCTGAAGTTACAAAGATGTAAACAGCATTTTGCACTTTAGAGATATAACTCCTATATGAATAAATATATAACTTGAATAAACATGAATTGAGATCAGAGGTAGCAATAACAACTGAAGAGATATAATGGCACTTGATCTAAACCTTTATGTAGGCAAGTTTCTGAGGTAAAGATGAGACACTCCCGACATAAGAAATGGATTATGAAAAAGCATGGAAGAAAGAATGAGGGGTTGACTTTAGGGAATAGTTAATCATTCAATCTCCCCATGGTGCTGAATATATGATGTAGAATAAGATGAAATAAGACTGGAAAAGTAAATGGGAGCTAAATGGGAAAGAACCTTCATCTTACTCTATGAGATTTGTATTTTGTTCTCTAGGTAATGAGAAGCCACTAAAAGATTTGAAGCAAGGGAGTCTCATAGTCAACCCATCCCTTACAAAGATGATTTTAGCTTCTATCTAGAGAAGAGATGCTAAATACAAGGCAGTCTGCAACATTCCCAAGTGTCACCAGAACCAAATTAAAATGTAGCTAGGCAGTATTGAACAAAAGAAATGAAAATACAATAGAAGAAAGAATGTTAATGTATGGTTTTCAAATCTCAATATATGGTATGAAAAGATTCTTATCATGTCGTGGCTTCTATTTTCCTTGAGGTTGACACCACTGGTCTAGACAATGAATTAAAGATGACAGATAAGGCAAGTAAAACACTAATTTTTCAGCTATTATAGCCATCCAAGAGAGAAAACAAGGAGAGGTTAAAATAGAATGGTGGCAATATGAGTAGAGAATTCCATATGAAAATGATTCTGTGAATGTTGAAGCAATAAGATTTGATAATAAATTTGATATGGAGGAGTTTAAATAGAAAAAATATTCTAAATAACTGAATATGCAGACCTGAGCAATGCTGGATTGTGGTGCCCATAGAAAAAGTGGGAAAAGAGATTGATTTTTGGGGAAAGATAATGAGTAATATTTTGGACCTGTTGAGTTGGCAAAATTTAGAGGTACACCCAGGAAGAAATATCCACTTGGCAAATAACAATCTTTGAACTTGAAGTCCAGGAAAGAGTATAGGGCTGAATATGTGAGTGAGTCCTTATTATATAGCTGTTACTTGATCTCAGTAAAGTTGATGAAATAGTATATAAAGAGAAGAATATTTAAAAAGACAAATGGAAATCACTAGGAGCCAGCAGAGCTTTATTAAGAATGTGTCATGCAAGGCAGAACTGTTAGTCAGGGAAATATTGTAGACATTGTGTACCTGGATTTCCCCAAGACATTTTCTTCTTTCATGCTCCAGTATTCTTGTAGAAAAGATGAAGATAAAAATGGTAGAAGTTGGTACCGAAGTGAATTAAAAACTGGTTAACTTGCGCCCTCTTGAGGGCAAAAGGGGCCAAGTAAAGTGTTGCTATAAATCATAGCTTTGTAAGAAATCTTTTGGAAAGTCTTGGTAAGCACCATTCTTGATTAGTGGTGGAAAATGGAAATTCTAAACCTATGTTAAAGCAACTGCCTTTTAAAGGGACTGGAGCTTTGGTGCAAAAATGGGATGAGGCTGGTGATAGAAAATAACACACTATATAAAAAGGACACATCTAGTTTCTTTTGATTACTTAGTAGCTAATCCTGTCATATACTGATTAGCCAATTGTCAACACTAGCAGTGAGATACTGCAGCCTTAAAATAACTGAAGTTATTATTACAGTTATGCCTTTCACATTGAGATGGTCCCTCATTGTGTTTTCGATTTATAAAAATAAGAAATCAAATAGGAATTTTTAAGATGACACAGTAGCTATCAAAAAAGTTTAGAAACTCATATGTGCATAAAATATATCCATAGTATGTGTAATATAGCCTATGGCCAAATATCTAACCCAAATTTCACAATAAGTTAATGTCAACAATCCAGGGAAGAAAAAGAAAAAAAAAATCAGATTTTTCTGGTATGAAGGGAGGGACAAAACTTTTTTTTTCAGGGATTTTGTAAATCATAGTGATACTGCTCCCCTAACTCATGTGATGTGGAAGATATAGCTGTACTGCTATTTCTTTTTCTTAAGTTAGAAAACAAGAGATCTTCTCTGTGGATTAATTGAATGGAATTTATGGAGGACTCTATTCTAAGCGATACCACCCACTGCCAGTGCCTTCAGGAATCTCTGCTATTCAATTTGCTATCTAGTCTAAGTCTTTAAGTGACATGAGAGGCTCCCAAACCTTGATAATCAGTTCTTATAATTAATTTGTGATTGCACAGAGTTGGTAATCAAGAAATGTTTATTAAATTGAATTTCACTTTGTCATTTTTTTCAGAAATTATGTAACTTGTCTAAGTATTATGGACTCTTTTAGTATTAAAACTCTCAAGCTGATCTCTATTCGTGGCAAATTTTGGGAAAATTTGGTTCATAAAAATGAAAAGATCATAGGTTTGAATGTGGAAGAAGCCTCAGACATCATTGACCCAAGTCACAAAGCAAATCTAAGCATATGGAGGAATTTGAAGCCCAGTTAGTCTTTATATTTGTAATTCCAGTGTTCTTTCTCCCTGTTATCTCTCCCATACTATTTGTTCTCTGGTTAGGATGCTGCTGCTAACAAAATATCATTTGAATTGTTAAATATGGAATCCAAGGAAGTGGACTTTAACCCTTCAAACCTGGGGCCACTGATTTTTAGGAAGTGAAGGCTTGACTCTTGAGGCACAAAACTCTCCCAGTCTTCAGAAAATTGCTGTTTTTGAGAAGGAACAAGTTTCCCACAGACATTTTAAGAAAGAGTCCTCTTTCTTAGTAACAGTTTTTCAACAGTTTACATTGTAAAAGGTCTAGACCAAGCTCACAATCCAATATCTTGATGCTAATACAAACCCAAGGTAGATAATCATTTGAATTCCTCCTCATATTTTATGGATTGATCTTGAAATAATTAAACCCCCAAAGCCTAATGCTATTAAAAATTTCATTATACTCACATTGTTTAGAGGACTATCTTAGCTTGAAAGCAATGGGATGAATATCATTAAAATAAGAGGCAATTATTATATTAGCATCACTATGAATGACCTTGTACGGATCTTATTCAATTAAAAAAAATCCTCAAATGTATCTCTACATTGCTTTAATCTTATAAGTCTAATTTCAACATCAAGTTGCCCTCATATTGAAATTAGGAAAAATAATCTTTATCATAAACAGAATGAACAGCTATTTTTGTTCCAGTCAGTAAATAGGGCAAAGGTTATCATCATCACCAGTTCCACTCAGTTCCTTTAATTTTTGCTCCCAAGATAACATGCATGGCAACCAAAGGCATAATTGATGAGCATGGAAGTGGGATGGGGGAGAAGATGGATGAAATGAAATCACCCTCTTTACTCCAACTCTACCAACTCCTTTGCAATTTTTTGCAATTTTTCTCAGTGAAAGCCCCAGAATAATTTAAAGGGGGATCTAAACTATAAACAGAGGGGTATAATAGGACTATAAAAGCATTTCAAACCATTACTCAGATAAACTTTTAAGTTAAAAGAGTCCCATTAAACAGGGGCAGGAACAAAGAAAGATAAATCATTCCTATGAGTTTCCTCTGAACTTTGTTGGCTGAATGAATAGACTCTAGGATTAAGACTAGAGAACCTGAGTATGCTCCCTGATAGGGGAGGCTACACAGAAACTGTACTTCAACAGATGGCAGCAGAGAGCAACAGCAGTTAAGGAGAAAACACACAGTAAAGAACAGCAGCAGCAGCTGAGACTGCTAGCATCGTTTAGTTGTGTCCAACTTTTTTGACTTAGATACTGGAATAGTTTTTCATTTCCTCCTCCAGATAATCATTTTATAGATGAGGAAACTGGAGCAAAGAAGCTTAAGTGACTTACCCAGATTAACATAGCCAGTAAGTATTTGATTTGCATTTAAAAATGATGAGTCTTCCTGACCCCAGGACTCACTGAACCACTTAGCTTCCCTTTCCTCCTATGAAAAAACATATAGCCCAAGTCATTGGAGAAAGCAGCTTGCCTGATGGTATCACAAGAAGATGGTCATAGCTCTTTAAGGAAGCAAGAAGAAGCACTGGAGGGGTTGGTTGCCCCAGCCACATGCCCTTACTCCATTACTGTGGTGATATATGGAAGGGTTTATACTCCACTGTCATGGTGGTATGTGGAAGGGTTTACACTCCACTATTATGGTGATATGTGGAAGGGTTTATATACTTCCCTGTTATGGTGATATGTGGAAGGGTTTACACTCCCCTGTTATGGTGATATGTGGAAGAGTTTACCCCTTCTGTGGTTTGGGGGAAATGTTTGTGTTAATATTTTTAAAGTGCCTGGCACATAGTAGGCACTTAATAAATTCCTTCATAGTATTTAATTGAGCATCTTTTTTCTTTAAATTAATGTACCCTTTGAGGTTTAATAAAAGAAACACAGCAGGGACTTCTGCTATGGTTTTGGATGAATATATAACCCTGTATGCCTTGCAGCTGAGGTAACTTTCTGGGTACCCTGGTTTGTTAGTATATCTTATTCAGCATCACCCAAGGCTGCCCAGGCCATTTTGAAATAGCTCTAACTATATGGAAACATTTCCTTATATGGACCTAAATTTTATTCCTTTGTAGTTTTGGACTTCTGAGTCACAACAGAAAAATTTTAATATCTCTTTCACATGATGGTCCTTCTAAAATTTTTAAAAAGCTATTATGCCTTAGTCTTCTGTCCTCAAGGCTAAACATTCTCTGTTCCTTTAACCAGTCTTCATGCAGCATGTTTTTGAAGTCCTTCATCATTCTTATTATCTTATACTTCTGAAGCTGTTTTTTAAAGTCAAATATCAAACTCTACATTATCCTTATTTTATTTGATGCATTCCACCCAGTTAACCTGTCAAGATCTTTTTGGATCCTGACAGCCATCGCTGTGTTAGCTATTCCTCTCAATTTTGTTCTCTGCAAACTTTATATGCAAACCATCTGTTATCTTTATCCAAGCTAATCTGGTATGATCTAGTCTTAATAAAGTCATGGCAACTGTTTTTGATCATGACTTCTTTTCCAGATATTTGTTAACCATCTCTTTAAAATACTTTGTAGATAATGGGAAAAAAAGCAAATGAAGGTGGCATAGCTGTACCAGATCTAAAACTATTATAAAGCAGCAGTCATCAAAACCATTTGGTACTGGCTAAGAAACAGAATAGTTGATCAGTGGAATAGGTTAGGTTCACAGGACAAAATAGTCAATGACTATAGTAATCTAGTGTTTGATAAACCCAAAGACCCTAGCTTTTGGGATAAAAACTCATTATTTGACAAGAACTGCTGGGAAAATTGGAATCTAGTATGGAAGACACTAGGCATTAATCCACACCTAACACCGTATACCAAGATAAGGTTGAAATGGATTCATGATCTAGACATAAAGAATGATATTATGAACAAAGTAGAAGAATGTAGAATGGTTTGCCTCTCAGATCTGTGAATGAGGAAGGAATTTGTGATCAAAGAAGAACTAGTGATCATTATTAATCACAAAATAAGATAATTTTGACTATATCAAGTTAAAAAGTTTTTGTATAAACAAAACAAATGCAGACAAAATTAGAAGGGAAGCAATAAACTGGGAAAATATTTTTACATTCAAATGTTCTGACAAAGGCCTCATTTCTAAAATATATAGAGAATTGACTCAAATATATAAGAATTCAAGCCATTCTCCAATGGATAAATGGTCAAAGTATATGAGCAGACAATTTTCAGATGAAGAAATTGAAACTATTTCTAGTCATATGAAAAGGTGCTCCAAATCACTATTGATCAGAGAAATGCAGATTAAGACAACTCTGAGATACTACTACACACTTGTCAGATTGGCTAAGATGACAGGAAAAGATAATGATGAATGTTGGAGGGGATGTGGGAGAACTGGGATATTGATACATTTTTGGTGGAATTGTGAACGGATCCAACCATTCTGGAAAGCAATTTGGAACTATGCTCAAAAATTTATCAAATTGTGCATACCCTTTGACCCAGCAGTGTTTCTACTGGGCCTATATCCTAAAGAGATCTTAAAGGAGGGAAAGGGACCCGCATGTGCAAAAATGTTTGTGGCAGCCCTTTTTGTAGTGGCAAGAAACTGGAAACTGAGTGGATGTCCATTAATTGGAGAATGGCTGAATAAATTATGGTATATGAATGTTATGGAATATTATTGTTCCATAAGAAATGACCAACAAGATGATTTCAGAGAGGCCTGGAGAGGCAAAAACTGATGCTAAGTGAAATGAGCAGAACCAGGAGATCATTGTACATGGCAACAAGACTATACGATGATCAATTCTAATGGATATGGTTCTCTTTAACAATGATGTGATTCAAACCAGTTCCTATTGTTCAGTGATGAAGAAAGTCATATACATACAGAGAGAGGCCTGTGGGAACTGAGTGTGAACCATAATATAGCATTTTAATGCTTTCTATGAATGTTTGCTTGTATTTTGTTTTCCTTCTTAGATTTTTTTTTCTTTTTCTAGATCTGAATTTTCTTGTGCAAGGTAACTGTATAGATATGTATACACATATTGGATTTATCATATATTTTAACATATTTAACATGTATTAGACTACTTGCTATCTAGGGGAGGGGGTGGGGGGAAGGAGGGAAAAATTTAGAACAGAAAATTTTGCAAAAGTCAATGTAGAAAAATTACTCATATGTTCTGTAAATAAAAAGCTTTAATAAGAAAAATAAAATACTTTGTAGAATTTGTCTAGGAATTTTAATCAAACTCACTGGCCTAAAATTTGCAACCTCTAATTTTTTTCAGAACTTGAAAACATTTGTTATTTTGTAAACCAGTGGCACTGCTTCCATTCTTTCAAAGATCACTGCCAATATCTCTACAATCATATCTTCCTGTTCTTTCAGTTCAATTCATCTGGGCCTGGCCTGAATTTTTCAAGTACATATACTTCCTCTCTTACTATCTTCAAACTTATTTTAGTTATCCTTAGTAACTATGTTTGCTCATTTCTTTGTAGGACAAAGGTAAGTCAAAGAAAAAAGAAGCACTATGAAGTTTAGTAGTTAGGATTTATTATCATGGTTATCATCCCAGCTACCCCAAGAAATAATCCTATTCTTTCTTTGATCTTTTTTCCAACAATAGGGGAAAACAGAAACACTTTTTATGTTCTTTAGTTTTCCTAGATCACTTCAGTTCTTTCTGAGAACTTCTAAAAATACCTAAGTTGACTAATGCTTTACTTCCATAAACATCTATTTATGTGATTTTATTTTCCAACCTCTTCATTATTATAACACTTTTCATTGAGTATTAGAATTGACACAATTTCTTTTTCTTTTCTTTTTGTTTCTTTTTTTGCTGAGGCAATTGGGGTTAAGTGACTTGCCCAGAGTCATGCAGCTAGGTGGTATTATGTATCTGAGGCCAAATTTGAACTCAGGTCCTCCTGACTTCAGGGCCAGTGCTCAATCCACTGTATCATCTAGCTGCCCCCACAATTTCTTTTTGTGTCCCAGCAGTTGACTTCCTTGGTAGAACTTAAAACCATAATATTCTACCTATTTCTTTCTCTGAACCTCTTGAAATCTTCCCTCTCCAAATTCAGGTTATACATCAGTTATTCCTAGATATGTTGTTCTCTCTTTTCAGTAGTCACTTTTTCCCAAATTTCCCATTATTTCTACCTTGCTATCTAGTTTCCTTTTGGTATTAAGAATCAGATATAGTAAAGAAATGGCATTAATGTCCTTTCCTTTATCCCTCAAAGGCTAAAACTGTCATTAAGGCAAATTACGGAATGATAAGCTGCTTTGTTTGGGGCTGAGAAAAAGCTCCAGCAAATGTCCAGATACTTGAAGTTCTCTGTCACTCTTACAATGCGTGTCCAGTGCAAGTTCATTATCTGTTTTCCAAAGTTATCTATTTCCTGTTTCTGCCTACTGTGCTACAATATAGTATAATGACAATAATGCATTTGTTTCTTCCTCCATTGATTTTCACTCATTTCACTCTCTACTATTCTAGTCCTCTCTGCTAAAAGTGTTTTCTCATAAGTATAACTTTTTAATGTATAATACCTAAGTTGTCTCCCCCTTGGAAAACTTCTCTTGTAATTGTACATATTTAACCTATATCAGATTACTTGTTGGCTTAGAGGAGGAGAAAAAATTGGAATACAAAGTGTTACAAAATTGATATTTGCAAATGATTTTAATATGTATTTGGAAAAATAAAATACTATTGAATTTTTTTAAATTAGGCTTTTTTTTTTTAACAAACCATATTCCAGTCATGGATTTCATCTCATTAAATCTTAGCAATGCTAATTTCACTAAATTTTCCTTCCTGAATGAAGATTTTTGTTTCCCCTTGTTTATTATTCAATCCTCATATCTTTGTGTATAGATACTTAGGGCATTAAGTTTCATGGTATTTTTTATATTTTACATTATTGGAGCATCGGAATGTCTCTATTATTCTTTTTCCTACATCATAACCACAGCCTGTGATGTCTCCTTACCACTCTCTTCCGAGTTTAAAAACCTTTGATTAGATTTGTAAGATTCTAACACAACATATTGTTACCAGTGCTTTTTAGGTGTCTAACAATCTTCCTTAAAATCCAGACAGAAGTCGTCATTGCCTAGACTAACTGGCATAGTCTAGACTCTAGGGTATGCTTACTCATTTTTAGACTAAAACTTGCGCAAGTCTAGTTTGTTATCTACCAAATGAAAAATTTCTGTATCTCTGGGACTGGCACTATAATTGAGCTCAATGTCAATCAGAAGGAAGCAATCAAGCTAGATTGTACTTGAAAGACTATACAGCTTACAATGATATCAAAGGGCTCCCCCATAACAATAAATTTGCAAATAAAGCCATATTTTAAACACAAATATTTTCCTGAAGATATTATATGCTTGCAAATCTTAGAATAACACAATCTCTAATGATTCAAAGTTATAGGTGACCTAGAAGACAACAGAAAGATGAAAGTTGAATGCAAATAGGCTCTAGATAGTTGGCTAAATTTCCCAAGATGACTTGTACAAAAGATGTGGCATAAAATATTAAGAAACACAATATGAATCAAGGATGACAATGATTCCTATTCATATCACCCTTTAAGACTGGCATACGTTAGGAACCTGTTTGCTTAGCCATCCTTGGCAATGTCATCATTATCAATAAATATCAAGTTACTTTTTCATTGTCTAGGATGGAATACATAATTATTAGCCCCTTACTTTTTGGCTTTATTGGAAACTGTAGATAGACTCTATGTGTTTGGACAGAGGAAGTATATTTCTATCTTAAATAGATTCAAAATTGAATAGGTTCTACTTTTTAATTCAAAACTGGTTTATGTATGAAAAAGGGTTGAGGAGCATCCACTGATCCTCAAAACAGGATGAAGGGAGTGTGATGGTGGATAACTCTCAAGAAAGTGGGAAAATAAGGGATACAGGGAAACATATATGTAAAAAAAGATAATCTTGCTTTCTCTGATATCAGTTGGGAAATCTGTGTTGTCTTATATTAAGATAGGCCCAACTAGTCTAGGCATAGTAACACTTTGCCATCCTCCTTCTAGGAATGTTTTTTGTAACAGTTATTTTTAGGATTACTGTTGAGAGTTGTAGTGACAATTTTAAAAAGGCATTTTAATGAGTTTACATATTTATCACTGAACTAGAAATTTCCCCCAATAACTTATGCCATCACTAATCCTCATCAAATATATTTTTCTCTTTCTAATAAAATTGTCTTTATTTAGAGGGGTTCATCCAGTCAAAGAATCTGTAGTCCACTGCCTCATCCTCCTTCCTCACCAAAAAACCATGAGGTAAAAAGAACATTCCCCTGTATTCGAGAAAGAAACGTGGCCACAGAGTTTGAAAGTTGAGTAATTCTCTCATTTCTGGTAAAAAAAAAAGATAGGTTATTTCTCCTCAAAAGTCCAAGTATTCCATTGTTCTTAACAACTATAACTATCTAGATAAGGAATTCTTAAACATCTATCCATAGAAGATATCTGTGGATAGATTGCAAGAATTTAGATAGGAAAAATACATCTTTAATTTTACTAACCTTTGGTTTTTTCGTCTCATGTGTTTTATTCAATGCACTTAAAATATTATTGAAAGAAGGGAGTCAATAGGCACTATGTAAATCCTTTTCTTTTTTCTTTTATATATAATTATTTGGGTAACAAATCTTCTAATAGAATATAAATTCCTTGACAATGGAGAGTGACTCATTTTTGTCTTTATAGCCTCAGCAACAATTTGTCCTTGTTGACTTATTAGAAAAAATATTAAGCCTCAGAATAGGGAGCACAGTCTTGCACCTGCTAAAAATTAGACTATGAGTCCCTTGAACAACCATAGGAATGCTGCTTCTTTTGTTTGCCACCAACTTATGAAGGAAAAAAGAAAATTTCTCTGGCTAATAGGATTTATAATATCAATTTAGAATTGAAATAGACCAAGGAGTCAAGTCAATAGCATTTATTAAGCACCTACTATATTCCAGGCACAGTGCTAAGGTTAAAGACCCAAAAAAGGCAAAAACCATTCTTTGCCCTTAAGAATGTGACTTAATGTAAAAGGTCAATGTGTCTCACCTCCTCACTTTTCAGGAGAGGATACTGAGGTCTACAGAATATTCAGTGACTTGACTAAAGTCACTGCCATAGGTAAAAAGTGGCAGAACTAGATTATGAACCCAAGGTCTGTGACTCAAAAATAAGTTCTCAATTGATTGCATCACAGAGTTTGTCACGGTATATACAGTTATGTGTACACAATGCATAACTAGTTTTCTAGTTGATATTGTGCTCTTTGGGTTTGTTTTGTATCATGTAAAGGAAAATCTAGATACATCTCCAACTACCCTAACTTGGAGATGCTGATAGCAGGATGAAATAAAAAGTAGAAACTATATCTGTTTATTTTCTTCAGTCATTGTTTTGTTTGGTTGTCCATGTTCATTTAGATGATTATGAATAGATTAAACTGCCTGAAATGCTATTTTTCTCCCTTAATGGAAGAATAAATAGAGAAATCCATCATAGTAGAGCCAAAATAAATCTCAATCCCAAGAAAGATTAACAGAATTTTAACAAAGATAGTGGAGGGGAGGGAACAGGATGCTGGAGGTCTTTGAAAGTCAAAAGTTGTCTTCTATTTTGGATCAGCCACAGACAAAAGAATGTTCTCTGGCAACCTCGGCAGGCTTTTCCTGCATAAAGTGGTTTCTAACCCTTTTTCTACATTGTCATCTACTTTGGACACAGGGTTGCATTTATTAATCAAATATAATCAGGCCTCATTTCAGAGGAAGAACAAAGCTTGCTTGTGGTTCCCTTCCAAGCTGGGTTCAGGGCAGGTCACACTGTCTGTCAGCCTTTCTCTTCTCTGCCCTCTGAGCACTAGACATGGGGTCAGGACAAGTAAAAGCCATTTGGTAGCTTTCTTTTTCCCAGGAATCCCTGAAAGAAACTCTGAACTAATGTTTTCCTGGACACCGAGATCCTGTGTGTAGATATTTTCAGGTTGTCCTGAGCAAAAAGAAAAGAGAAGAAAAGGATAGGTCCACTGCTTAGGCAGATAGTAAAATGATAACTGGTAATAGAGAAAAAACAAAATCAGAAATTATAATTTAAAAAGGAGAGGATATAGAGGGGCCATCAAAGAGAAACTGAAAACAAATCAGAGTATGCTATAGACTTTAGTAAAACTTAATAATAGATTACTAAAATAAGTATATATAAAGAGAAGCAATCACTATAAGCCAGTATAGGTTCACTAAGAATAAATCAGATCAAATTATACTCATTCCAAATTATATTCCTTTTCCTTTTCTTTTTTTTTTGACTGCTTACTAGATTGACTAGGGACTGTGTGTTTGAATTTCAACAAAGTATTTCATAAATTTTCTTTTGGATAGGATAGAGAAATGGAATTTCATGAGAGTGACCAGTGAATATAGACTTGGTCAAATGGCCATACTTGAAGAATGCAAATAATAAAATGCTCTTATAAAGTGCCACAGGGCTCCACCTTTGTCCTATCCTGTTTTATCAATAACTTGTATGAAGATACAGCAGGTATACCTATAAAATTCATGAGTGAGATAAATAATACATTAAATGAACTGACATAGGATGCTGAGATATTGTAACAGGCATGAATGATAGGTCAACTTTAATAGGATGGAATTAATAGGATTCACTTTTTATTCTAAAATCTCTTGAACATGGATTAAAAAAAATCAACCACACAAACATAGGACCGACCTATGAGTAATATACATAAAGAAAATTTTAACGTCCTAGTGGAATATGAGCTTAATATGTATTATCAATATAGTAATATTTAATATATATAACATAAATATTTGTGTGTGTGTGTGTGTGTGTGTGTGTGTGTGTGTAATGTGCTGTTGCTGTTCTACAGAAACTAAACAGTAATCAGAATAAGGAAGTACTAGATTCCTGGAAACTGAGACTAGGCAAATGCTAACAACAGCAGGATTAGGAAAAAAGATATTCAAACATGAGTAGGAAAGAGCAGAATCCATTCTAGCGAATTCAATATATTGTGAGTTCTCTTCCCCATATATAAATTCTCTATGGCTTTTAAGGGATTCACTCATCTTAGCTGAGTACTTTAGGGGATGCTTCGCAATATACATGCAAAGGAAAGTGGTACTTACTATGCTACTAGTCTTAGTTTTCTGAAGCTCACTGAGAAAGGGAATAGGGTGGATATCCAGGAGAGTTTCTCTCTGATAAGTGAATGATCAGAAAATATTCACCAAGTTTAGCTGCATTGTTTGAGTGCATGAATCTAAGGTAATTTTCTTTTCTTTTCCCCCAAAGATATCCTCATCTCAGCCTATTTCAGGAATGATTATATTCCTCCAAATAGAAGTTTTTACTTTGCTTTCTCTGCCCTATCTTTTCTAGCTTTCTATAATGCTCATCACATAAACCAGATATGTGTTTATAGAAGGATCATACTTAAGTAAAGGACATATGAAGAACATTCCAGGGTAAATTCTATATCATGTATGGTTATTTAAAAATTTATATGAACAATTGGGTTAAAAAAGAGGGAGCACAATGGTTTGCTCACTGACAGATAAGACAAATGAGGGAATGTTTTCTTGGGAGAGCTGATTATAAAGTGTTGCCAGCTGTCCATTGCTGTAACTGACCCAAAGAATGAATTGCTTGGAAAGTTGTAAGAATGGATGACTAAACAGATGCCTGATACAAGATGAGACCAATCATTAGGAATATATAGAAAACTATTTTAGTTTTAATACTGTAGAAACTGTGACTAGTTTCTAAATAGCCTTGAATATTCATAGCTGAGTTCATTGACTATGGTCATAGGTGGTATAAAGGGCTGCATCTATCTTCCCCTTCCTCCTATTTCCTAACTTTGGAAATAATCATGCAGTATCACTAACTGAGGATTCCCTGATTGTGACATCAGAGTCAGGAAATTAACCAAAAATATATTTAAAATTATATGTAATTGAATTATTAATTCAATTTATTAAGTATCTGCTATATGCCAGATACTGTACTAGACACAAGATAGATATAAAAAAAGAAAGGCAGTCTGTGCCCTATAATTCAATGGGGAAAGACAAAAATGAAATGAAATTGGAAAGTTGGCATAAAGACATCAAAAGGTACCTAGCAGGGATAGATATCTTATTCCATGGAGTTGAAATCAGGCAGAGCTGCAGATGCAAAATGATGTCTTAACAAGACAAAGCCCTTTAGAAAAACCAATCAACATACTCAAAAGATATGATGTAGTGTTCTACAGCTGCAAAACGGCAGGGAATTGGATAATTTGTAATAGTCCTTGAGTAGGCCAAGCCAAAACAATAAAATGGCAATGCTACCTAAGTTTATTTATTTAGTGTCATACCAATCAAAATATTATTTTATAGATGTAGAAAAAGATGAAAGAACAAAAGTTTAAGAATCTCTAGGGAAATAATGAAAAAGATTAGGAAACAAAGGAATATAGCAATATATCATCTCCAAATGTACCCAAAACAATCATCAAAACTACTTGATAATTATTTAAGAAAGAGACAGTGGCAGAGAGACAGAGAAAGGTGGAACAGACTTACATGAAATAAGAGAAGAAAAGGAACTTAATAGCACAGTACTGAATAAATCTAAAGACCTTAGTTCTTTGGATAATGACTCACTAGTCTTCATAAAGCTAGAAAACTAGAAAGCAATTCAGTAGGAATTAGGTTTAAATCAACACGCCACATTATCTATCAGAAGCTCCAAATGAAACATAGCACACCTATCAAAATTAGAGAATCAAAGAAAGATACTTTTTCTTTTTGCAATTATGGATAGGGATCATATCCTACAACCCAGTAAGGGATAGATAGAAACACAGATTATAAAATGTAAATGGATAAGTATGATTATATAAAATTTTTAAAATTTTGCACTAAACTAATAGAGATAAAATTTGAAGGACCCAATTCAAATTAGTCAAAGGACATGGACAGGCATTTTTCAAAGGAAGAAATTAAATTAACTACCATATGAAAAACTGCTCCAAATCACCAAAAATTAGAGAAATACAAATTAAAGCAACTCCAGATTCTAGCTTATTTTCATCAGACCACCAAATATGCCCCTCCCCCAAAAAGTAAAATGGCTATTTTTAGAAAGGCTATGAGAAAACAGGTTAATGTACTGCTGGTCAAATTCTGTATTGTTCTAGCCATTCTAGAAAGCACTTTGGAACTATTGCCAAAAAGTCATTAAGCTCTGCATGTTTTTCAATTAGCAATAATACTAATATGGTTATATTCAAATAAAAATTTAAAAAGACTTATATGCACAAAAATATTTGTGTCAGTTGTTTTTGTTATAGTCAAGAAGTGGAAACTCAAGGGGCAAGGTTACCCATCATTGACATGGCTCTCTTCAACAATGAAATGTTTCAAACCACTTCTAACTGTTCACTGAAGAAAGCCATATACACTCAGAGAGAGGGATGTGAAATGTGGACCACAACATAACATTTTCATGATCTCTATTGATGTTTGCTTACATTGTGTTTCCTTTATGTGATTTTTCTTTCTTGTAGATACGATTTTTCTTGCACAACAATGATAAGTGTGGAAATATGTATACATATATTCGATTTGTGAAGTATTTTAACATAATTAACATGTAGTGGATATCCTGCCATCTAGGGGAGGGGTGGAGAGTAGAGGGGAAAATTTTGTAAAAGAAAGCTTTGTAAGGGTTAATGTTGAAAAATTACCCATACATATGTTTTGCAAATTAAAAAAAAGTCAAAAAAAGGTTACCCATCATTTGGGGAATGAGTAAACGAATTATAACATACGGATGTAATGAAATATTGTTGCATAATAAAAAAAATTACAAAAATGATGGGTTCTAATAAAGCTAGGAAACTTGCATAGAATAATGGAAAGTGAAGTGTGCAAAATTAATTGAAAAAATTATACAAGAACAACATCATGGTAAAGACAATTTGGAAAATCAAAACATAAATGCAATAGTCAATGTGATGATTCTAGAGTACTAATGATGAAGCTAGCCCCATGGACAATTCCTTAAGCAGAAAGATCACTGAAATTTACATTTCAGAGCTGTAAATTATCCCCAAAACATCAGTTTTTCTCACTCATATGTTGCTTTGGCAGGTTTCAAGAAATAAAATTAATTACTCTCCTCAACATATATTAAATACACAGGTGGGAAAGGATGACCCAGATGTACGGATGAATTGTGATGTATTTATTGTTCATATAATTACTAGAAATATGAATTCCTGTGACATCACTTTCTTTTCTATTATTAAATAAGAATTGATGATTAAGACCTAAAAGTGTCATTACTGTAAGAGGCTGATTACATAAACAGAAACTCATTGGTTTCTCATTAGCTAGAGTATCAAGTAGAGAAAGTATATCCCCCTCACAATAGGGTTATGCCTTGAGTTTAGAGGGAGAGTGAGTGTAACTTTGTGGTATTGATTGTTTTTTAAGAACCCAAATCTGCCAGTGTAAGAACTAACCAAGAGAATGAATGGGTAGCCATATGCCATGTTTGAGATATGAGATGCTACAGAAGGAATGGTTATAGCACACATCTTTTATACATGTAAAATCCTCTTTTTCTGTTATGCATTGAATATGGTAATTTTGGGATTGTTGAATGTATATATATATATATATATATATATATGTATTTATGTATATTTTGTGAGGCAGTTGGGGTTTAGTGACTTGCCATGGTCACACAAGTAGTAAGTAGTAAGTATCTGAGGCTGGGAAGTCAGGTCTTCCTGACTCCAAGATCAGTTCTCTATTATGGGCTCCATCCAACTTCCTTAAATTTATAATTTTAAAAAGAACACGATAAAGTAGTTCTCCCCCCAAATATTCCTTCCTTTTGGCCTTCTCTCTCCAATCTATCCTACAGGCTACCACTAGATTATTCTTATATATCATGATTTTTATCATGGGCTTACCCTGCTCAAGATTCCAATAACAATTCAGCTTCTGGAGGACAAAACTTTAAATTCCTTGTCATGATATTTTAATCCTTTAAAGCTAGGTATCCATCCTTTCTTTTTCATGAAAACTTCACAAATCTTATTGCTCTAGCCCACAAGATTATCCCCATTCTCTGAAGTTCTATATAATTCATTTCAGCATTAGTAATAATAAAGCACAACTTTTCACTACATCATGCTGCCTTCAATTTATTTTAGAGGACAGAATTAAGAGCCTTGGTTAAATGTTTTAAAAAGGCAGATTTTAACTTTCTAAATTGAAATAACGTCTACATTACAGGGGTTGATAATGTCCGGCCCGCAGGTCATATAAGATCCATGAAAGCATTTGGTCTGTCCCTGCCAAGGCAACTGCAGGGGACAACAACCTCCCACTGCATGAGTTCTTTAAGTTGATAACCTTGTATACCTTATGACTGACGTTATAAATATCCAAATTGGCCCTTGGCAGAAAAAAAAAGGTTCTCTATCCCTGGTCTACAGGTTAATAGTGTTCAGAAATGTAATGAGCTGCTTTGGGAGGTAACAAGGTTTCTAATCACAGAAAGCTTTTATCACAGACTAGATGATGGTTTGTGGGGGATACAAAAGAAGTAAAGGTTGAATGATTTTTAATGTTTCTTCTAGCTTGGACTTTCCAACTTTATAAATGCATTCTTATTGCATTCAAGACAAATTACCACTACAGACTTCCTGAGGACATGCAGTAGAAAATAAGCTGGATTTGAAGTCAGGGTCCTCGTTTCAAATCATAGATCTGATGCTTAGTACTTTAATGATCTTGGGTGGAGTGCCCAACATTCTGGGCCTCAGTTTCCCCATTTATAAAAATAAGAAATTATACTAGAAGACTTCTAACATCCTTTATAGCCAGTAATCCATGATCTTATATTCTAACCAAGTCTCTGGACAGATTTCTGACTTTGCATGAATTTACTCATACATTCAATCAACGAAAGAAACAATGTGGAATGCTTTGAGAAAATAATAACCTGTATCTTACACAATGTATGTTATTTGGTTTTCTCTATGTTGGTTATTTTGTGTATAAAAATATCAATGCTGGTTTCAAATGAACAATTTGCCTATCATGTTTTAAAAGTCACTGATGCATTTAAACAGAACATTCTAGTTTCTTAAGAACAAAAGCTATCATCATTGGGGAAATCTTGCCAAATCTCTAAGTAGTTGTGTCTTAGGAGCTAGTGGCAAATTAAATATTAGTTTAAATGTACTGCAGGTTGAATCAAATTGAGAAAGAAACAAAGACAAAATGGGGACATGAGCATGTTTTTTTTAAGTATTTAATAGACAAGGTTTAAATGGTTTCTCTTCTGGATTAGTTGAGAATAATCCCATACTAGTTTTACAATAAGAGGGCTAGGGTTCAAATGACAGCTCTGCTACTTGTGACCTGTGTGACATGATTTTTCTTGTCTAAAAAATGAAGAGGTTGGAATATATGTGATCCTATGAATTAACTGTTGTTCACAACCATAATGAGCAATGGAAAAGCAAACTATTATTATAGTGTCTTTGACTTGACTACATTTTGTATTGTTCCCATCCTTGGGACAAAAAGGACTAAATATGGTTTTGCTGGGGATACACTACAGACATTAATGATGTTCTATCTTAGATATCTTTAAAGAACCTGTTATTATGGATTCTGGAGTGCATATAATAGTTCTTGGTCTATCTGATTTCATGTCTTTATTTGACCTTGCTAGGTTAAATGGGCTCTTCAGTACTCTTTGCTTGAAAAACATTTTCAATTTTTAAAAAATTCTGCTTTCCATACAATGAAGAATTCTTCCATCTTGCTCTCCTAGCAACTACAACTTTGTTGATGGGCATTATGCATTATATCTCTTCCGTTTATTATAGCTCAATGAAATGTGTAATGATGGCATCGAATCAAATTGCAACATTCAGATTCCAAGGCTATGTATAAATCTAGTAGCTAGGTTACCCTTTGGTAATTATCTGTGTTTTGAGACCAAACATACATGGTAGTCAACCATCTGCCATGTTCTGTTCTGAATGATAACTTGATCATATGGTACATTTGGGGAACATACATCTTGTTGCACAATGATCTACCCCTTAATGACAATGAAAAGGCATTTTTCTCTTTCTGGGTATGAAATATGAAGATGCCTTTCGATGATGCTGGTTTTATGTCTATTTTCCAGCTATTACTCTGGATATTTAAAAGCAGTTTAATGATTATGTGTGAGCAGCTGGATTTGTTTTTATGTCCAGGATTTTGCTGACTGTAAGCTATAAATTAATTACTTTGCTACAAAGTTGATTAGGCAATATAGTATGTAAATATTCCAATTAATTATCCTCTTGGCAATGAAAATACAATTTTAAAATCTGTTTATATTGCTACAGTATTGTACATAAATGTTTTTCCTTACTCT
Source organism: Myrmecobius fasciatus (assembly GCA_023553655.1). Lineage (NCBI taxonomy): Eukaryota > Metazoa > Chordata > Mammalia > Dasyuromorphia > Myrmecobiidae > Myrmecobius > Myrmecobius fasciatus. Next base: position 86,100 of record JAJPUD010003463.1, read on the forward strand.
TTCAAATGTAAGTGCAGTTACCAGGTTTTGATCATTATGAGGTTAGCTTTAGAGTGATGAACCTTTTTGGTCATTATAACTCTTAAGTTGTAAAAGGGTTATAATGTTTGTTAGTGGAGATAGGGGTGGGAGAAGGTAGTAATTGTAGATCTCCAAAGTAATGGAATACCAAAACATCATATTTTGACAATAAAAGTTATCATGAAGCAATGTAATATTAGAAAAAAATAGTTCCTGAAAACAAAGCAGAGATGGCATGCTTGTCAATTCTGCAGATGATTAAAAAGCTGAGAGAGATAACAAATATAATATAGGATAGAATCAGGATTCCAAGAGGTTTTATATGGCTAGAGTTATGAGCCAAATTGAATTAGATGAAATGTCCTAGAAATAAATGTAAAAGCTCTTTTTGGAGGTTCAAAAAGCAATCCAACACTTCAGAAAGAAATGTGAAACTGAGGTTCACAAAATGAATACACATAGTTTAGGATTTGGGGGGTGGCTTTCTTTTTGTTTGTTTTGTTATATTTTTTTGTATGTCCTATGCAATGAGTTAATGACATGGTTTGGAAACCAAAAAAGGAAAGTTTATACTTTAATACTTTAATGATGTGCTTACACTGATGTGATTGCTATCTCTACTGGCCATTCTATTTGTAATTCCTTTATAATTTAGTAGTGTACCTATTGGGGGAGGGGAAGACCATGATTTGTTGATGGGGGTAATGTCAAAAATCTAGTAAGCATTCTCTGGCTCTGGCTTTTGCTATTATGTAGAACAGTGGAATAAGATCACATTAAATTTCTCAACATAATATCACTTAACTCCCTTTATACTTAAGAAATTAGAACCTTGGGGACATTTCCCTCACTCTGGGTATATAAAACCTAAGAAGTAATATGGGTTTTGAACCATAAATTAGATGATAGCAGAACTAAGAGATTAAAAGGAAAGAGTCAGGGACAGCTAGGTGGTACAGTGGATAGAGCACCAGCCCTGAAGTCAGGAGGACCTGAGTTCAAATCTGGTTTCAGACACTTATGTGTGAACCTGGGCAAGTCACTTAACCCCAATTGCCTCAGCAAAAAAAAGAAAGAAAGAAAAAAAAGAAAAAAAGGAAAGAGTCAAGGAGAAGCACTTAACAGAAGAGTGAAAACAGAAGCTGTTAAGAGATTATACAAAGTAGAAATCTTTGTCTAGGCTTTCTGATTTAGGTTGATTGAAAAGCTGAAGGTTATAGCCATTAACTGAAAAGACTCATTGAGAAAAACTTTGGCTAACACTAACTGCATCACTCAAGATGTAGCAGGTGGACAAGACGATAATTCATTTCAGGACTGTAGCTGAGGCAAAATAGGAAACTGAAAGAGCAGGGTGAAGAAAGCATAACCCCTCATGTACAAGGAGAGGTCTATTTACCATAGCACTTTCTAATAGAACTGCCTAAAAGAACCAGTTAACAGAAATGTAGCTCTCCCTGGAAGGGACAGCTTTACTAAATGTGGCACCAGTAATTGATATTGGATAGAATTTTGGGAAATTCTAAAGATGTCTGGATGGCTAAAAATTAGCTGGGGCAGCAGAGATGCCCTAGTGGAATAAACATAATTCAACATCAACTTAGAACAATATGACATTAGTAAATTAAACTGACATTACTGAATCTCAAGCATGATTTTTCCTTTCATGCATGTGCTGAGATCATGTTTCCTTCAAAGAAACTATTTTGGGTAGGTACTTTGCCTTCACATGTTCCCACGTAGTATGCATGATCATATAAAAGTCTATGTTTCTACTCATTACAATTATGGGATCAGGATTTATATTCTCTTGCTACCTTATTTATGTTGCTATTTAATTAAACTTTGAACTGTTTCCTCTGGATGATAGGTAGAAGTAAACAGGCTGACAGGGAATTCATAAACTAAGCTTTGAAGAGGATAATAACCCACAAAACAACTGAAACATAATGTCTAGCTAGTACTCTACAAATGGGGGTTGAAATCTCAAGTGCTATAATAAAAGATTTGATGGCTGATTCCTGAAAAATGTTACTGGCCCCTGATCAATATGGTGACGTGACTCTATTGATTTATCTAGGCTGGTCCTAAAACAACCTGTCCAAAATTAATTACCAGGCATGTACCCAAAGCATTTTTAATTTGGTAGGATCTGCCAGAGTTTATGCTCTACTGGCATAGTTTTCCAGATGCTAAAATTACCTCCATAGTGTGACAAGACATCTGAGTTTGATTTTAGTGGACTTCAATGAACATATGCTCTATTAACCAAAATCTACTATTCATAACTAGGGAGGCAAAAAAACCACACTGGATTCTGTCCTAATCTGATAATATCTGTAATCCTGTGTCCAGTTCTGAGTGCCCCACTTAATGGAATGGATTCAAAAGTCAGTAATCAGGATGGGTAGGGGGCTGCTATCCCTGACACATGAGTTGAAGCAACTGAAAATATTTAGACTATAGTTGTGGTTCCCAATACATGAGCTGAAGATTCCAAAATATCTCAAAGATATCACAGTAGGTCTGGGATTCTATATGCACACAAAGTATCTGACATAATTATCTCTAGTAGAATAGACTTTTAACTGAACTCATGAGAATGCAAGATTTACCATTATGGAATTATAAAGTGTTAAGTGCCTATTTTATCCTTTAACTTGAAAACATTTTTATTCATCTACTATGGTCTTATAATTACTATCAAATCTCATTGAATAGCCTACATTTCACCAAAAAGCTAAGCCTTTGACATGCATAGACAAACAGATCTAGAAAAGATCTTACAGACCACTTAGTGTAACCCTCTAATTTTACAAAGAAGGGAACTGAGGCACAGAATATCAGGGGATTTGCCCAAGGCCATATAACTGGTAAATGTCAGAGTTAAGACTTAAAAAACCAGCCCTTTTAAAAATTGTATTTGTATTTTTAATTTTCACCTTTTAAAACATATTTTACATTATTTTCATTTCTTAGTATATGAGAGAGTAAGAGAACAAGGGCATATGAGAGAGAGAGAGAGAAAGAGAGAGAAAGAGAGAGAGAGAGAGAGAGAAAGAGAGAGAGAGAGAGAGCGCAAAGGAAGAGGAATAGAAGAGGAGGGAGGATAAGGGGAGAGACAGAGAATAATTGAGATTTATTGGGATAAAATTTGGCCATTATAATTTCACAGCATTCAATTTTGATTAAGTTTTTTGTTCTTTGCACTTATTGAAGTCAATGTATTCATACTTTTAAAAAAATTACAGCTAATTTCACTTTGCATCAATTCATTGAAGTTCAATTCATATATTTAAAAAATGTAACAAGATGCCATCATCTTCATATGCTACAATTTGTTAAGCCAAATCTTCACCAATTGATGGAACTCAGGTCTTTTGACTCATAATTCTCCTTCCATTACACCAAGGTTCTAGTTTTGTACTTTTATACAAAGCTTTATACACTTTGAAAAGCACATTTATGAATAGTTTCCAAAGAATTTATAAAGTGAAAGAATGTAAGGGTCAGAATGGACCTCAGAGATCATTTACCTTCCATGTCTTCATTTTATGGGGGAACAGTTGGAGAACTGAAGAACAGAAAGGCAACGTAACTTGCCAAAAGTTATAAAACTGATGAGTAACAAAGAACATTTGGAGGGAAGATATTATGGGGTTCATTTTAAAGTCAAACAACAACAAATAAATGATATTTATAATGACACTTTAAGGCTTGTCAACCACTTCATGCCAATTATCTTATTTGACCCTCACAACTATACTGTGGAATAGGTTCTATTTTTGTTCCTATTTTATAGATGTCTATGACATGCCCAGGGTAACACAGCCAGTGAGTATTTTAGATAAGATTTGAATCCGGGTATTTCTGACTCCACATTCAGCACCCCATTGTGTCAGCCTATTCTCAGATCCTTAGTGTTTTGTCCTTAAAAAGCACCACTTATAAACTTTTGGACTTTGTGATATTCTGGAGTGTTTGATCTGGCTCCTTTGATCTTCCTCTTTGACTGACATGGCCTCTTCAACTTTATAGATGTTATATCTACTAAACTTCCTAGAAGATAGCTTCTTTCCTCAACCTTTTGTTCAATTCCCAAATTGCAGATAAATGTCTCCTGACTTTTAAGCAAAAAGAGTTAACTTTTTTCCCCTACTTTACTAATACGTACCAAAGGGTGATAAATTAACAATAAATCAAACAAAAAAAATGGAAACATTCCAGAACTCTAGCAACTAATCTTAATTTTACTTAAAAACAAACTAGAAACTAATTTTATTCACTGTTTCTCCCTCTATCTTTGGTCTGTCTGTCTTTGTTCTTGGCTTTTCTAATTTTCCCCTCTACCATAAATTTGCAGCCTCCTTTGTTTCTCCCAGGTTGAGTGGGTTTAAGAATTCCTCTTTTCATTCTCATGGAGCAGGAACAAATTTTAAAAAAAACTCTCGTTTTTCTGGTCTCTCTAGCAACATGAAGGATTAAGGGGAATTTGATGTAATGAAACCCATTTCAGTCAAAGCACAAATAATTCACACTGGGGATTTTTTGATATAGTAGGTTGGGATCATAGATGATCTAATATGACCCAGGGGCTATCTTTTCCATCCAATCCCCTCATTTAGAGATGAGGAAATGAGATCCAAGGAGATTAAAAGCTTGAAAGAAAAAAGAATGATACAAGATACCACAGGGACAACATATTTGTCAAAGATTGCATTTGAACCTAGGTACTCTGACCTATCAGGATTCTTCCCATTCAGCCGTTGGAAAGGAGCATCTTAGGCTGTTTCTCCACAGGCTGCATTAAACAGAGAAATCCCATAACATCTAATGAATTTAATATGATTTTAAAAATACAGAAGATACTCCTTCAAAAGGGGAACATTCTCACTGCTGAATATGTAATTTAAAGTTATTAAACCCAAAAGGTAATACCCAAAGGTAATGTGCACATCAGGCTGTACTAACTTCCTTTCTTGCTAATTACTGAAGACTTCACATCTCAAGAGATTGGGCTGACCAAGATTCTCTTATTTCAGTTCCACAGAGAGGAGTACCCTCTCTGATACCTGCAAACAGCCTTTTTTTCCCTTTCTATTCATCAGACACAAGGGAAATATTCTTAAGTTTGCCTCTGATATTTATTCTTTTCAACAAAACATTTCTCAGTTTGACATATTTTTGAAAGCAAAGGTCTGTTCAATTTTCTTTACTGAAGAAAAAAATTTGAGGTAGAGAAAAGGAAAGCAACAGATGAAAAATGTTTAGGAGAAGGGAGGGAAGAGGAAAAGAAGAGCAGGGAGAGAAGAAAGGAGAAGAGGGGAGATACTATCATTTTTTCCTTAATCACTACCTTGGTTTTTTTGTAGCTAGCTTATTAGAAGAAACAGAAAAGAAATGATTCTGGTCATTATGATGGACCCAATAAGGAAATAAAGATATACACACATACAGTTCTGACCATGGGTTTGTTGGAAAGAACTTCAAAGGCTAGTCTGAAGCATGAATAAACAGATAATAAATGTTAAGCTCTTACCTTGAAGCTGGGACAAAAAAAAAGCGTTCTGATTTGTTCTAATAATGAACAGTCCTAGAGATTGTTCTTTTTTGGTCTCATAAGTAAAAACAAAACAAAAAAACGGTACTTGCAGTCAGCTTACAAAAGTGCACTTGTGGCTCCTAGGAGAGGACCCAGGATGAAAATAACCAATGTCTCCAGGGTTTGTTTTCAGCTCACTAGACAGAAACACACACACACACACACACACATATACACACATATATATTCTTTGACATTTAACAATTTTGTATTTCATCTAATGTCCTCACAGAGTTTTCAGACAACTAGATCAGGATCAACAAACTCTTATATGTCTGCCCTTCTGTAAATTATAAATTCTGCCCTGTGAACACAGAGCCACTGGAAGCCAGAAAAAGCTAGGTTCAAATTCTGCCTCTGACACATGTAAACTGTGTGATTTCAAGTGCGTCTTTAAATCTCTTCATCCTCTATTACAGCTTCTTAAGCTGAGGTTTACGACCCCATATAGTGTTTCATAACTGAATGTAAGGATCATGAAATTATGAGTTATTATCAGCAAATGTTTGATTGCATACCTATTTTCATATGCCTATATACATGGGGTCACATAAAAATTTGGGGGGTGAAAAGGAGTCATGAATAGGAAAGGTTTAAGAAGGTCTGCTCTTGAACATTAAGGTTATAAATTACAGAAAAGGTACCAACTTTTACTCATAGAGGCCGTTTCTTCATTGGCACTTACAACAATAAAATGACAATTCTAGTTCTTATCATTGTGTGTATTTGAGAAAGAAGAGCATTAGAAGTACCTGTGTTTAGAGTCAGATGTCTTAGATTCAAATTTCAGTTCTGTCACTAATCTAATAACTAATCATTTAACTTTGGTTGCCCTCAGCCTCATTTATTTCATGACACAGTTGGGTTAGATGGTATATAATTCCCTCTTTAGCTACAGCTAGCTTCCTAGAGTATTTTGTCTTAATTTCACTCTTTGAGTATGAATGGACCTACAAGGTTATCTAGTCCAAATTATATCTGAGCAGACAGGTTAAGTGATTTGCTCAGGGTCCCATAGTTAGTTAAAGCATCTGAGGCAGGATTTGTACTGGGATTTAGAAATAGGATTCTTATCCCTAACCCTTTTCAACATGTATAAACAGGTGTTTGGACACCCAGCTTCTGAAGCAGTGAGGGAAAGTCACTGCTTCAATTGGGACTTTATTCTAATTTGGGACCGATTCAATTGTTAAGAAGTATTTCTTTATACCAAGTAAAAAAAATTACCCTTTTTTCCAGTTTCAACTAATCTCTCTTTCATGTGACACTCCCTCAAATATCTGAAGACAATGATCATAACACTTCAAATCTTCTCTTTTCCAAGCCACACCCTCCAATTCTTTCTGTTGGGGACAGGCAGAGACATATGTTTTAATTCTTTTACCATCATGGTCCCCTTTTTCCAAAATTGCCTCACTTTGCAAATGTTCTCCTTATAATCTATCTCCCAGAACTGATCCTCAAATCTTAGATATGGTTCAGCTGGGCCAGAGGATGGCAGGACTTTAATCCTCCTTAATTCTGACACCATCACTCAAGAGTCATCTAATTCCACATTTGGAATTTGGGTTTTTTTCCCCACATGAAACTAATGATCCATGTTGAACTTGAAAGTGACTAAAACCAGCAGTGTTTTTCATATACCTTCACAGTTAATATCCCTTCTTCTCCTTCCACTTGGTCCATATTAAACCCTTATTCCATTGCTAACAATTACCTGTCCCTACTCCTATCTTCATCCTCCATAGAGCTGGACAAGATATCACTAAAATCCCTTCTAGTTCTAAATCTTGTAGTTCTGCAATCTGTTCCCACTACTTCAAATTCATTTATTAATGCAACAAACATATTAAATGCCAACTGTATACAAAGCATTGTGCAAGGTTCTGGGAATATAAAAATACTTGCAACACAGATCTTATTCTTGATAATCTTAGAAGAAAGACATAAGCAAATAATGTGTTTTGAGGAATGATAAAATTAATGAAAATAAAACATCTTGGCAAATGGTGTGAAAAACCTGAAGAAGGAACTTTCACCCATTAGATTTCTGATCTTCTTCATAGAAGCCTATCTTTTGTCTTATTTTGCATCCCCAGCACTTAGTATTGTGCTTGGCACATTGTAGGCACTTTTAAAAGTTTATCAATTGATTATTTATTGATATCTTTAGGAGTAAAGGGATAAAGAAGGTCAGGAAAGTATTCATTGAGGATGTAGGAGTTGATCAGATCCTTGATGGAAGGGAGGTAATTCATGATCCAGAAATGGGTTGGGGAAAGAGGGTTGGGCAAATATAGGAAATAGTGTGAGTAAAGGCAAAGAGACAAGAGGACATAAAATGGGAATAGGTGATTGAGAGTAGTCCTGTTCAGTTGGAATATAGAGAACACTTAAGGAAATACTATGACATAATGCTGGACATTCAGGCTGAGATCATACTATCATGTATTTGAATGCCAGGATCAGAAGTTTATTTTTATCTTTCAGATTAAACAGGAAGGGGGAGTGAGGTAGGAAACTAGGGAGTTGTATCACATGCTCAATGATATCCATCATGCTTCTTTCCTTAAAAACTCACCTTTTAAACAGCAATATTCTGCTGCTGATACAATGGTCTATGGCTATAAGTCATAGATCATCATAATCTTCAAGGGCAATGGAAAGGCTATGACAGGTGTAAATAGCCAATAGCCTATTACTAATGATATTGTATATATACAAAGTAATCCTAAAGGACATAGATGACCAGAAAAGGAAGTGGATATGTTATATAGTAAGAGCAAGCGATTATAGAAGGATGGTCTTAAGTGCAGCATCAGTATCCTTGAAATATTAAAAGACCTACTACTTTGGGAATATGCTTTATAAAGGCTTCAGGGAAGGATCAGAATTGTTTATAATGTGTAGGTATGGATGAACTCCAAACTACACTGGTGAAAAGAATATAGTTACCAGTGAGCTGGTGAAGCCATTGATGAACTCCAAACTACACTGGTGAAAAGAATATAGTTACCAGTGAGCTGGTGAAGCCATTGAAATATTATATGGTGTATATTATGTCTGTGTTGTGTTGTAGTGGTTTTTGATTCAGAGGATCTTTTGGTTCATATCCCACTCTGATGCTTACTATATAACCTTGATCAGGTCGGTCACTTAATCTCTCTAAACCTCTGTTTCCTTAACTGATACCATTCCTGGAGAGAAGAAAACTAAAAGGCAATCAAATCCCGTTAATAGCCCATTAGGAGTCCCCAGGAACTACTTCCACAGCTTTAAAGAACAGTAGCTGCTCAGGTAAAGAGACTCATATATTGAGATGAGTCCTGTAGGGGAGAGAGTAACCATTGGTACTGGTCCTAAGACCCCCACAAGAAGATGAGGCATGAAGAACTCTGTGGTTGCTTGCCCCTCAAGCAACCTTCTCTCAGACAGGGGATTCCTAGAAAGTAACATGGGAAAGACTTGGTCCAGAGAGTACTATATGCCTCACATGTATCACCAGGCCTACACATTTGCTGCAGGAACAACAAGGAGATGCTTTGGGGATCATAAAGCCCATTCCCCTGACTTCCTACATTTAACTCCAATAAAATAAAGCCCTGACCTCTCTGATCTCCAGTTCTGGGCCTGAAAGAATCACAAAATCACTATTACCCTGTTTCAAGTTCTCATCACTTATCTCCTGGACGAATAATGATAACTTACATTTTTACTGTTTGAGAATTTGCAGAGTACTTTCCTCCTAAAAAATTAGAGGCAACATGGTGCAACAGATAAGAGTTCTAAACTTGGAGTTGGGAAAACCTGAGTTCAAATTCTACCTTATACATTTACCATACTGTCACCTCTCTGTATCTCAGTTTTCTCATCTATAAAAGAAAATATAGGCTTAATGACATTGAAGATTTCTTTCAGTTCTAAATCTATGATTTTATGAATTCTACAATTTGTGAAATTTCTGCCCCATGCCACATATCTACTCATTGTTGCGAGTGTTTCTGAAATTCTTTTGTCTTTATTGATCTGTCTATGTGTTTAATCTCTTGTTATCTTTCAGTCATTTCAATCACGCCTGGCTCTTTGTGACTCCATTTGGGGTTTTCTTGGCAAAAATATTTCAGTGGCTTAACATTTCCTTCTCTAGCTCATTGTACAGATGAGGAAACTGAGGCAAGGAAACAGGGTTAAGTGGCTTACCCAGAGTCACACAGTTATTAAGTTTCTGAGACTGGATTGAAGTCAGGAATTCTAACCCATCAACAATCTATTCTCTGTACCATCTCTGTGCTGTGCATTATATCTGTTAGTTGAAAATAAACTCCTTCAGAGCAGGGATTATTTTGTTTCTTGAATTTAGTAAATATTTAAAATACGTTTGTTGAATTGAATTCTAAGTATAATTTCCTCCATTTTGTAGAAAAGGATATGCATCATGAACAGTTAAGTGACTTTCCAATTACTAGTAAGCATTTGAGGTGGGTTTCAATCACACTTCTTGACTCAAAGGCCAACATTTTTTCCACTATGCCATAGGGTAGCCTAACTAACTTTCTTTTCAATTCAATTCAATTGAATTCAATTTCTGATAGCTGTCAAAGGTATCCTGCTAACCCACAGGTCTAATCCTATCACTTTCTTATGGTTTAATGGTTCAGGACAAAATGACATTCCATATTCTGGCATTCAAAGCCTTTTACAATCTGATTCCCACTTATCTACCTACCATTATTTCATGCTATTTCCATTTGTGAACTTTTCCTTTCCAACCAGACCAAATTATTAATTTATCCCATCTGACCTTCTCCCACCTTTCTATATTTATGTGTAGTACTACTCTGTGCCTAAAATGCATTCTACATCTCCAGCTCCTGAAACTGTTTTTATCTTTAAAGCCCTATCTTTTCCATGAATTCTTCCCAGGTCCTCCCAACTTAGAGTCCCTGAATCTTAGTCCTTTCAGCATGTTCTCTCCTAGTCACTCACCACATTCTCACTTGGATTATGATTTTTTGGTATATCAGATCATTCCCACTCTATTAGACTACAAGTTTCAATGGGACACAGGCTGTCATTATTGCTAAGAGCTGAATACAGGATTTTGCACACTGTAGGCATTTTATAAATATCTGTTGAGTTCACGAAATGAATAAATGAATGAACAAATCATTGTCTAACTGGAAACATTCATTTGAGAAGTGGGATAAAAAAACAAACATTATCATCATTTTTCCTCTGGTCCAGCATTGTACTGCTCACATACCATGACATCTAAATCCTCTTCCACATCAGGGAGCTTCCTGAACACCATTGAAATAATGTGCCTATGTTTTCAATACAGAAAATATCCAGCTGCTTCATATCACAGATTTATATTTTCCTGGGTCATTCTAAAAATAGCCAGATGCTGTTTTCTTAAGCTTTAAGATTCATTTCTCTTTGACAAATATTCGCTTTGATGAAGCAGCTTCGGAATTCTTGAGTTATGGACTATTTTCAAAAGTTAATTGAATGCTAATGTACTCCAGGGGAAAAGTTCTAAAGTCTTAAAGCCAGATAGTCCTAAAAGTCTTAAATTCATAAAGTCCTTCTGCTTCTTCTTATATGTATTAGTTTAACTGATTAATTAACAATTAATGTAAAACTAATATGCATTATTTCATATATCATATTCTAATATATATACATATATATATACATACAGACATACACACATATCTACATATACACAGATATAAACATGTGTATATATACCATTTTGGTTGGGAAGAGGAAAAAAAACAATACCCACAAGGCCAAGGATTCCTTTAGTTGAGGAGATTTGAATATTTCAAAGTATGGACTTGAGAAAAAAAAGCTGGGACAACAGTATCTAAATTAGACAGGAAATCACCCACTTTCACAGAAATATACATGAAAACAAGCCTGTGTTACCCTTTCAATCTATCAAGCTAGCAAAGATGTTAAGAGATGGGAAAATTCAATTCAAATAGCAGTGCAAAAGCATTCATGCAAATTTCTTGCCGGTAAAACTGTTAATTGGCTGAACTATTATGTAAAATAATGTGGAATTATGCAAGAAAAGTTACTGAATTGCTATTATCTTTTGACCCAGAGTTTCTGCAGCTGGGACTATTATATCCTAAGGAGGTTGTTATATTTAAGAAAGGACCCATATGTATAATAATGTTCATAATGGAATTCTTTTTCTAGCAAAAAGCTGGGAAAATGTGTTTCCCAATGTAGAGAAATAAATGAACAAATTATGGTATACCGAGGTGTGTACAGACATAAAGTTATAGGTATAGACTTAAAGAATTCAAAACAGCATATGAAGATTTTTATCGAGTTGTACAGAAACCCAGAATGTGCAGATGATGACCAAATAATTAAAATGAACAAGACTTTATAACAGAAAAGCAAACATAAACCCACCTGGTGTCATGGAGACTTGATAAGTTGTTACGTAGGAATAGAATAAAATAACGGGAAGGTATAGTGTATTGAAAAGGAATTGACTGTTGAATTAGATATCTTTATTGGTGAATGGCCTAATGAGTGAATTTGTCCCTTTTGGGAGAAAAGATTCCAAAGCAATCAACTATAGGGTATTTAGGACCCTATGGTTAAATATTCAATAGGGCAAGTTAATTCAGGAAGAATAAAAGAACTTCATTCAAATATTTTGTGCTTCATGTGCAAAATGTATTCAGTACAGGGCACATAATACACAGAGCCCAATACCTCCCTCATTTTGTATATTATTCCTCTATGAATATACTCTAAGATCACACTAACTTCCCTGACTTCCATGTAAAATTACTCACTTATATTGGGTTCTTAGTACACCCAAATATTTCTATCTCTCCCCTAAGACTGTGTAAACCCCTCCATTTTAAAAAATGTATTTTAAATTTTTAGACACAAGTGGAAGATTTTATATTTAGTGTATTGCAATTTAGTGGACTTCAATTTCAATATGAATCAATCCCATGATAGGTAGATCAAAAAAGCTAATTATTTTATACTACATTTGTAGTCTATTGGACAAGCAATGTTTTTATTAACTGATGTACAGCAAACTCAATAGAAACAATTAATGTAATGATCAAAATAGTTATGACAGGGGAAATAACTTTGAAAGACCTCAGAATGTGTACCAAAACTTTTTACAGAAAAATAATATTACATTACTTTAATATGCATAAATTATTCAGCCATTCACCAATTGATGGGCACTAACTCATTTTCCTGTAGTGGTACTGGTGGGTCAAAGGGTATGCACAGTTTTATAGCCCTTTGGGCATAGTTCCAAATTGCTCTCTAGAATGGTTGGATTATTTCACAATGCCAGCAACAAGGCATCAGTGTCCCAGTTTTTCCACATCACCTCCAACATTTGTCATTAATTTTTCCTATCATCTTAGTCAATCTGAGAGGTGGTACCTCAGAGGTTCTTTTTAATTTACATTTCTCTAATCAGTAGTGTTTTAGAGCATTTTTATATGACTATAGATGACTTCAATTTCGTCATCTGAAAATTGTTCATATCCTTTGACCATTAATCAATTGGGGAATAACTTGTATTCTTATAAATTTAACTGAGTTCTTTATATATTTTAGAAATGAGATCTTTATCAGAAACACTGGCTGTAAAATTTTTCCCAGCTTTTTACTTCCTTCTTGATCTTGTTTGTGTTGGTTTTGTTTCTGAAAAAATGTTTTAATTTAATGTAATCAAAGTTGTCCATTTCTCTAGTTCTCCTTTGGTCATAAATTCCTTCCTTCTTGAAAAATCTGATAAGTAAATTTTCCCTTGCTCTCCTAATCAACTTATATCACCCTTTACCCCTAAATCATGTAGCCTTTTGAACTTATTTTGCTATGTGTACATGTTTCTGACATTATTTTCCTGTTTCCCAGCAATTTTTGTGAAATATTGATTTCTTATACCAGAAGGTGGAGTTTGGGGGGGGGGAGTTATCAAATACTAGATTACTATAGTCCCTGATTATGTGCATCTAACCTATTCCACTGATCCACTATTCTTAGCCAGTACCAAATGGTTTTGATGACTGCTGTATAAAATAGTTTTAGGTCTGTTACTGTCAGGCCACCAGCCTCTGTATTTTTTCCATTAATTCTCTTGATATTCTTGACCTTTTGTTCTTCCAGATGAATTTAATTATTTTTTCTAGCTCTATAAAATATTTTTTGGCAGTTTGATATGGCATTGAACAAGTAGGCTAATTTAGGTAGAACTGTCATGATACCCATGAACAACTGATATTTTTCCAATTGTTTAGATCTGACTTTATTTGTGTGAGAAGTGTTTTGTAATTGTGTTGATATAGTTCCTAGGTTTACCTTGGCAAGTAGACATTGAAATATTTTATTTTGTCTATAGTTATTTTAAATGGAATTTCTCTATCTCTTTTTGTTAGGCTTTTTCAATAATATATGGAAGTGCTAATGATTTGTATGGCTTTATTTTATATCCTGCAACTTTGCTAAAGCTGTTTAGTAGTAAAACTACTAAAAAGTAGGTTTTTAGATGATTTTCTAGGATTCTCTAAGTATATCATCATATCATCTGCAAAGAGTGATGATTTTATCTTCCCATTGCCAATTTTAATTCCTTTAATTTCTTTTGCTTTTCTTGTTGCTAAAGCCAACATTTCTAATACAATAATAGTGATGATAATGGGCATCCTTGTTTTATCCCTGATCTTATTGGGAATGTATCCAGCTTCTCTCCATTACAAATAGTGCTTGATGTTGATTTTAGAGAGATGCTGTTTATTATGTTAAGGAGAACTCTCTTTATCCCTACACACTCTAGTGTTTTTAATAAGAATGGTTGCTGTATTTTGTCACAAGTTTTTTTCTGCATCTATTGAGATTATTATATGATTTTTGTTGGTTTGTTATTGATTTGGTTGATTATGGCAATAGGTTTCCCGATAATGAATCAGCCCTGTATTCCCAGTATAAATCCCACTTGTGCTGCTGATAAATTGTAGTAATCTCTTTGCTAATATTTTATTTAATTTTTTGCATCAATATTCATTAGTGAGGTTGGTCTACAATTTTCTTTCTCTGTTTTGGCTCTTCCTGGTTTAGTTATCAGTTCCATATTTGTACCCTAGAGGGAATCTGGCAGGACTCCTTTACCTATTTTTCCAAATACTTTACATAGTATCAGGATTAATTGTTTTTTAAATGTTTGATAGAATTCATTGTAAATACCTTCTGTCCCTGGAGATTTTTCTTGGGAAGATCCGTGATGGCCTGTTCAATTTCATTTTCTAAAATGGAACTATTTAAGAAATTTACTTCTCTTTTATTAATCTGGGCAATTTCTATCTTTGTAAATATTCACCCATTTCAATTAGATTGTCAGACTTGCTGGCATACAGTTGGGCAAAATATCTCCTAATTACTATTCTAATTTCTTTTTCATCGATGGTAAATTCACTCTTTTCATTTTTGATGCTAGTAATTTGGTTTTTTTTCTTTTCTTTTTCTAATCAAATTAACCAAAGTCTTACCTATTTTGTTGATTTTTCCATAAAATCAAATCTTGTTTTATCAATTAGTTCAATAGTTTTCTTAGTTTCAATTTTATTAATTTCTTTCAGTTTCATAATTTCTAATATTGTATTTAATGAGGGGTTAATATGTTCTTTTTCTAGCTTTTTCAGTTGCATACACAATTCATTGATCTCTTCTTCTCTATTTTATTCACATAATTATTCAGAGATATAAATTTTCCCCTAAGAGCTGCTTTGGCTGCATGTGATAGGTTTTGACCTGTTTTCTCATTATTGTCATTCTCTTGAATGAAATTATGGATTGTTCCTGTGATTTGTTGTTTGATCTACTCATTCTTTAGAATTATCTTATTTAATTTCCAATTAGTTTTTAGCCTCTCTTTTCCTGGCCTTTTATTGAATATAATTTTTTATTGTATCTTGGTCTGAAAAAGAAGCATTTACAATTTCTGCCTTTCTGCACGTGGTTGTGAGAGTTTTTTGTCTTAATGCATGGCCATTTTTTTGTGTAGATGTCACGTACTGCTGAAAAAAGGTGTATTCCTTTTTGTCCTATTCAATTTTCTCCAGAGACCTATCATATCTAATTTTTTTAGGATTCCATTAACCTCTCTAGTTTCTTTCTTGTTTATTTTGTGGGTAGATTTGTGTAATTCTGAGAGAGAAAGGTTGAGGTCCTCCATTAATATAGTTTTGCTGTCTATTTCTTCCTATAACTGGCTTAATATCTTCTCTAAGAATTTGAATGCTCTACCAGAGCTGGTGCATATACATTTAGCATTCATACTACTTCATTGTTTATGGGACCCTTAAAAAGATGTAGTTTCCTTCCTTATCTTTTTAAGTTAGATCTATTTTTAGTTTTGCTTTATTTGAGATCACAATTGCTACCCTTGCCTCTTTTGCTTCAACTAAAGCATAATAAATTCTCCGCCAGCCTTTTACCTTTACTCTGTATGTATCTGTTTCAAATGTGTTTCTTATAAGCAACATATTGTAGGATTCTGTTTTTTAATCCACTTCTGTTTTATGGGAGAGTTCATTCCATTCACATTCACAATTAAGATTACAAGCTCTGTATTTCCCTCCATCCCATTTTCTCCCTGGTATATACTTTTGTTCTCTCTTTCCATCCTGTCCTTAGCCATGTTTTTAATCCATTCCTCCCTCTACCTGCCCTACTTTCTATCACCCCCTGCTCTCTTCTTCCTCCTTTCTCCTAGATTTTTCTGTCCTCTCTTTTATCCAGCCCCTTCCTTTTCTTTCCCCTTTTTCCTCCTACTTCCTTATAAGGGAAAATAAATTTGCATACCCAACTGAATGATTAAGTTATTCCTTCTTTGAGCCAAAACGGATGAGATCAAGCTTCAGACAATGCTCATCCCTCTCCCTTCTTTCCCTCTATTGCAATAGGTCTTTTGTGCCTCTTCATATGATCTAATTTGTCTCATTATACTTCCCCCGTCTCTTTCTCCAGTACAATGCTTTTTCCATCCCTTAATGTCTTTTTCTTTGTTATCACATCAGGGGCTATTCACAACCACATCCTTCACCCTCTAACTGCCCTAATAATAGATACAGTTCTCAAGATTTACAGGTATCATTTTCCCATCTAAGGATGTAAACAGCTTAACCTTCAAATGATATATATTTTCCCCATTTACCTTTCTATGCTTCTCTTGAGTCCTGTGTTTGAAGATGAAATTTTCTGTTTAATTATATTTTTTTTCAATAGAAATGATTGAAAGTCTCTTACTTCACAGAAGATCCACCTCCTCTCCTGAAAAGATGATGCACAGTCTCACTGGACAGTTAATTCTTGATTGTAACCTTAGGTCCTTTGCCTTCCAAATATTGTATTATTCTAGGCCCTCCTATCCTTTATTTTAAATACTGACAGATCCTGGGTAATTCTGACTGTTGCTCTTTGGTGCTTGAATTGCTTTTATCTAGCAGATTACAGTATTTTTCCTTGAGACTGCAGTTTTGGAGTTTTGCAATAATGTTTCTTGGGATTTTCCTTGTGGGATCTTTTTCCAGATGTGATTAATGGATTCTTTCAATGAGTATTTCCCACTCTGACTCTAGTATAATGGGACAGTTTTCCTTGGTGGACTCTTGAAGAGTGCTTATCCATACTCTTTGATCATGGCCTTCAGGTACAGGACTAATTTTTAAATTGTCTCTCCTGGATCTATTTTCCAGGTCAGCTGTTTTTCCAATGAAGTATTTAACATTTTCTTCCATTTTTTTCATTCTTTTTAGTTTGTTTGACTGATTCTTGATGTATCATAGTCATTAGCTTCCATTTGCCCCATTCTAGTTTTTATGTGTGATTTTCTTTAGCTAGCTTTTGTATTTCTTTTTCCATTTGATTAATTTTATTTTCAAGGTGTTTTATTCAGTGGATTTTTTTGTATTTGGCCATTTATATTTTTTTTAATTTTTAAAATTGTATTTAATTTCTTAATTGTATTTCCAAGCTGTCAACTCTCTCTCTCTCTCTCTCTCTCTCTCTCTCTCTCTCTCTCTCTCTCTCTCTCTCTCT
>JAJPUD010003463.1:103834-114928 GCA_023553655.1 Myrmecobius fasciatus
TCTCTCTCTCTCTCTCTCTCTCTCTCTCTCTCTCTCTCTCTCTCTCTTGCATACTCTGCTTTATTTTCTCATTTTTTTCTTCTACCTCTCTATCTGACTTTTGAAAATCTCTTTATGAGCACTTCCAAGAAGCCTCTTTAGGCTTGAGACCAATTCTTATCACTCTGAGATTTCCTCTGCATACATTTTGTCCTCGTTTGAGTTGGTGTTTTGTTCTTCCCTGCTACATAGAAGCTTTCTACGGTCAAGATTCTTTCCTGTTTCTTGCTTATTTTTTTCCTTTTCTTTTTATATTTCCTATTTTGTGACTTTTAAAGCCACACCCTACTTCTGGGGTTAAGGGGACACTGTTCCAAGCTTCCTGTGCAGTTCTGAAACTTGAATTTGAGCATAGGAGCTTTTTGTGTTTGATGTTCATAGCAAGAGGTAGCTTGACTTGCTTGTTCCAAGAAAGAACCTGGTTTCCAAGAATTTGCTTTTTGAGCTGGGACTGGAGGCTGCCCCACTGATCTGCTCCTCTATAGATCCAGGACCGAGGGTCCCAGTTACTGATCTACCACGTTTAAGACTCTTTCACTGACTTTCCAAGATCCATCTGAGCTGGGCTAAATACTCCTTTCACCCCAGTGAGACTGACCTGTCTTGAAGTCCTTCCAATTTATCTTGAGCTGGAGAGTGGTTTCATTGCATCAGCCTGCTCAGAGACTTGGTTTCATGTAGCTTTTGAGGGAAACTGGGAGAGTTCAAGCAGGTTCTTGGCTTCACTCTGCCATCTTGGCTCTGCCCCCGGAAGCACAGAGTTTTTTTATGGGAAGGAGATTGGAGTTGTTTAGTTTGGCCTGAGAGGGCAGAATTAGTGATGGGTGGAGACTGCAAAGATATAAATTTGGGCCTAATAAAAAGAAGTATTTTATAGCAGTCAGAGTTGTGTGCAAAGATAAATGGGCTATCTCAGGAGCTAGTAGGTACTCCCACCATAAGGTTCTTAAGTGGAAGCTTAGTAACTATTGATAACAAATGTGACAGGGAGGCTCCTACTCACAGTAGATTAGACAAGTTATCCCTGAGGTCTTTTCTATAACTCTTTACTGCCAAGAGAGACAAATTATTCCAGTTGTCTTCCTCAGAGATAACTGATCTTTGTTCCTGGAAAGTACTCATAGGTTGGCAGGGAGCCCAAGGATTCCTGGGAAACAAAAATCCTCATCATATTTCGGGTGTGACTTGAAGGCTGCATCAGAAATCTTGGCAGGAAAAAGCATTATCTCATTTTTGAAGAGAATCCAAAATATAATATAAATATAAGATACTGTACTTTCCATGTGCTTTCCTAGACTTTCTCTCCTCTTATCCTATAATGGGGGTTGCAAATGGAAATCATTGGACTTAAGAATCAGAAGATTCCAGTCCTAGTCCTGGTTTTTCCACTTACCAGCCATGTGAATGGCTGTAATATAAGTTATCTACTTTGCACATCAGATTTCTCAGCTGTAAAACAGGGAAAATACTCCTCAAATAAGTCATCTCACATGATTAGTGTGAAGAAAATGCTTTTGTAAGCCCCAAGGTGCTGGTTAGAGAATTTCCCTTCCCCAAGATCAGTAAGAACGAGACTTGTTTTCTCATTTTTGAACATGTCCAAACAGTTTATAAAATAAAATGGTTTTCTTAAGGCATAGGTACATATTTCCTTTTGAATGTGGTTATACAGAGATATAGATATCAAATGGCATATATATATATATTATATATATAGTTTCATGTGAAAATCATAAAAACAGCAAAACTTGTTTAATGTTTCCTCCATATTCAAGTTCATTACAAAGAAAAATAAAGTCACTTCCTGACAGCTTATTCAGAGATGACTATTTTACTTTATCCCTCTAGTCTGTTCCTAAGGTTATTCTCATTCTCTTTTAGAGAATAATTTCTTGGTAAGTCCAAAAAGTAGCACTGTATCGCTGTCCTCCCACTTCTTCATGTCACCTGACAAGTTTCAATAAGAATAACTATTTATTTGATTTTTATATTTATATGAAATGATTTATATCATTTATTTATTTGATATGATTTATATGATACTTTAAGTTCTCTCTTCACAACTCAAGACTTCTCAGGAACCTTCCCCAACCACAATAAATGCTAAATTGAAAGCTAGAAGAGATCTTAAGCATCATCCACTCCAATTTTCTCATTTCAATAAAAATCACAATAACACCACCAAAAATATAACACATTGGGGTTTCATAATACTTTTCTGACAGCACATCATATGGGCGGAGTAAGAGGATATTTCTGTCCTCTATGAAAGCTGAACACTAGCCATATGAAGTGATTTGCTCAGGTCACATCTATAGATACTGTCAGAGCCAAGAATGCTCATCTAGGACTTCTCACATCAAGATTCCTTCCATCAACATTGCTTCCTGGATAAATTCAATCTCCAGTGATTAAGAACCCTGGAAAGCTAGCAGAAGGAAGCTTTAAGGATAGTCCTGCAGATTGTTCATCAGGCTGCAGGCAGTAAAGACAATTATGTGAACTAAGAAGACATACAGAATAGGGGGAGAGGGAGAGTACAGCAGGGGCCCAAATGCTAATTCTAATGGAACTTTTAAAAATGTTTCAATATTGAATTGGCATATTAATCAGAAGTTACATTTGCCTATTCTACTCTCAGACTCAATAGCAGGTGCTTTTATGGCCAGGAACCTCTACAGCTAATTGCACAGAATATTATGAGCAAGAAATATGTGCCTTGAAAATACAACTGTGTGGAAGTGGAGGAAAAATAGCCCTTCTCCCTCCTCCCTAGCAAAGAATACAAAGACGATCTAATTAGCATGCCTGGTGTCTCCCAAATTGAATTCAAACAGAAAGTATGCTATTAAAGGCTCCGGGACAGGAAAGTAATTTAAAATAAGTGAGCTATCTACACAAATACCTTATTTCTACCTTAATGGCACTGTCCATCGAATCCAGTTAGAAGGAATTTCAGTCTAATTGCTTCCTAATAAAATTATGAGTACATTTTCTCAACCACAAAGCTGTTTCATAGTTGTAGGCAATAGACTATAATTTGATAAATGAGCAAATAGCTCTTGCTGTCTTTATTTTGGAAATATCTCTTCTCTGCTCTCTCTTTTTTCCCTTTGGCAATATCTTTCTGAACACTGCTTACCTTGCAGGCACCAGATTAACTGTGACCATCCATGAGTTTTGATACAAGAAAAAGAGCTGAAATGTTACAAAGGAATGAAAACCATTTTGAATTTAAAATGAAACTTCCAAATGGACTCAAGATTTCCTTTTCTTTTTTCCAGAAATCTTTTCCTTTACTTTCATTTATTTAGAAATTAAAATGAATTAAAATAGCTTCCATGGAGGATAAATCATAGAAAAATAAATTTGGAATTGGTTGGGACTTGGGAGAATGAGTTCCATCTCATTATTTTACAGATGAGATGCAGAAAATTTAAATGATTTGCCTGCTGTCACAAAGTTAATATTTGAGGTGAGATTTGAGGCTAGGAGTTTCTAATTCCAAGTCTTGTACCGTATCTATTATGCTATGTTCCCATATAATAAGAAGCTCTGTTACAAAATTTTGAGTTCACAGGATTTCAGGGTTGGAAGAAAACTTAGGGGTCCTCTAGTCTAATGCATTGAGTGGGAAGCCCTTTGACAATATAATACAACAAAATACAAGTAATTATTTGGCTTCCATGGGTAGAACCCCATTGATAAGGCACCTATTAATTACCTACTGAGACAATCTCTTGGACATTTGGACAGCTTCAAATGTAGTTAGGGAGTTTTACAATGTTTTTATTTAAAATATTAATATAATTCAATTTAATGTAACATTAAATAAATAAAATAGAAGAAGAAAAAGACATACTCTTTTCCAGTTTTTCCAACAGTTTCTATGAAATAATAAGTTCTTATCCCAGAAACTGGAGTATTTAGATGTACCAAACAATAGATTAATATAGTCACTTGCTATTATGTCTTGTGTACCTAAGCTATTCCACTGGTCCATCAGTCTGGTTCTTAGCTAGTACCAAATATTTTTGATGATTGTCATTTTATAAAATAGTTTCAGATCTGGTATGACTAGGTTACTTCACTTTCATTTTTTCATTAATTTTCTTGATATTCTTGAACTTTTGTTTTTCCTGATGAATTATGTTATTTTTTTCTAGCTCTAAAAAGAAATTATTTGTTAGTTTTATCAATAAGGCTCTGAATAAATTAATTTGAGTAGAATTGTCATTGTTTTTGTATTAACTCAGTCTATCCATGAGTAATTTATATTTTTTCAATTGTTTAGGTCTGATTGTAGTTGTGTGCAAAGTGTTTAGTTATTCTATTTGTGTAGTTTTTCAGTTTGTCTTGGTAAGTAGAATCCCAAATATTTTATATTGTCTGCAGCTATTTTAAATGGAATTTCTCTTTATATCTCTTGCTTCTGGGCTTTGTTGGTAATATATGAAAATCTGATGATTATTTTATATCCTGCAACTTTGCTAAAGTTAATTGTTCCAAGGAATATTTTTAATTGATTCTCTAGGATTCTCTAAGTATACCATTATATCATCTGCAAAGAATGATAGTTTTATTTCCTCATTACCTATTCCAATTCCTTCAATTTCTTTTCCTTCTCTTATCACTAAAGCTAACAGTTCTAGTACAATTTTGAAAAACAGTGATGATAATGGGCATCCTTGGCTTCACTCCTGATCTTTTGGGAATGCTTCTAGCTTATCATCATTATATATACTACTTATCAATTTAAGGAAAAGTTCATTTATTCTTATAAATTCTAGCATTTTAATTCAGAGTGGGTGTTATATTTTGTCAAAAGTTATTTTTTCTGCATCTGTTGAAATATGGTCAATTATACTAATAGTTTTCCTTAAATTGAATCTGTTCTTTATTCCTCATATAAATCCCACCTGGCCATAGTATATTATCTTTGTGATAAATTACTGTGATCTCTTTGCTAATATTTTACCCCCCAACTTCTTGTAACTCATCTTGAAAGGGCATGATCCAGATATCCATGATATGGGATGAACTAAAAGGCTTCTGAGATAAGCTAAAAGCCCAAAAAACTATGATTCTAAGAACCTTCTCTTTAGTAGGTCACATGTATATAAAACAGATACTAAATTGGGAGCTTTTGCATCATTTTCATAGAAAGAATGGAAGGAGGGCTTGAGCCTGCTTCTCATTTTCTACAAAAGGACCCTGACACTTTAACCATAGCAGAAAACATGGAGAACCAAATTCTACCATATGCACGCATACACTTTTGTTCTTTTTTTTTCTGATGCAAATGTGTATCTTTCCCCTAATCCTTAATCCCTTTTACACAAATACACATGTATATACATTCATTCACATCTAATTATACACATATATGTATGTATACATACATATATATATATATATATACATTTATTTATATAAATTCCCTTATATTTGCATCATGCTTTTAACTTCTATATTCAAAACACTTTTATATCTAGTGTCTCTAAATGCTCAGAATATGTAGGGCAGATTTTATTCCCATTTGAAAGTGCAGAAATCGAGATCCATGGATGGAAAAACATGATAAGAGACTAAGAAATGTGAGCTAAGATTGCAAATTTCTTGTGTCCTACCATCATCATCATCTTTACTATCAGGCACTAAATCAATATTTGCTGGACTCTTACTTTGTACAAGGCCCTGTGTAGGACCCTGTTGACAGAAACATAGATAAAGAAAAAGAACCATAAGAGTTTGGCCAGAAACGAAGATGGAAAAAAGGATGAGGTAGAAATACAAACTCTACCTTGGTTATAGAATATATCGTGCCAAATACCTCATTTCATTTTATTTTTTAAAATATTTATTTTTAATTTAAAGAATAAAACAAACAGTTCCATAATGTAATATAATAAAAATGATTGCATATGTAAGTACAAACCTATTATGTACAACATTCGATTCCCTTTAAATATATAATGGCTACTATTAAACACAAATAAGCATATATATTATACATATATATGGAAAATTATTTTATACATATTTCTATTGATAAGTTCTTTCTCTGAATGCAAATGGCACCTTTCTTCATATGAGACACTGAAAAGCTGAGTCACTACAAAAAGTGATTGGATGACTATAATGAGAAAAGTTCTTAAAATCATCTAACATCAATTATTGAAGGAATAATAGACATTCCACAATGTAGTTGTGGTCAAGAATTGTGAAATTTGTCATTTGGAAGGGTCATGGAGCATAAGTTATTGTACCCAACACCACACAAGTAGATATTAGTATAGACACGATTAGTCTTCTGATTCTATTTGAGGAACAACAAGTAGAAGACATCGGCAAGAAAACTGAGAGTATTGAGAGGAGTACTACAGAATACATCTGGAAAGGTAAGCTGGTGGTATGATTGGACTAAAGGAGCCCAGATATCCTACCAATAATCCTACCCATAAGGCTCTAGAAAGCCTTAAGAAGGAATGATAGAGAAATCCATAGAAAATCAGTTGTGTAAACCTCTGTCTATTCCAGAACTATACAAAAGTTTGACATTATACTGTGGAAATGATGATTCAGGGTAGGTATAAGGCAAAGTGTGAAACAGTCTGGTCTCATATTGGGGGTCAGAACTGGAAGACAACTAAACACTAGGTGATTTTTTCTCCTTCAATCCCACCCAATCACCAGTAGCAGAAAATCAGGCCAGAACACAGTACAGCTCAGGGAAATCCAGATTCAGCAGCAGCAAATCCTGCCTTATATTCTTATGAGTTGTATGAGCTGGGCAAGTCATTTAACCTGTCTTAATTTCTTCAAATGTACATTGAAGGGGTTCAGCTCAATGGCACCTAAAGTTCCTTTGAATTCTACAATCCTGTGAAAATAAATCAGATTTCCTCAGCCAGGGAGGAAGATTTGGGAGAGCAAACATTCCTTTATTATATGGAACATATTTATCATTATCCTCTCATCTCTGCATGAAGGTTATCCTCAAAACTAGAAACCTATAAGGAAGAAAGCTAAAAAGACTTAGTTTGAACATGAGCTCAGAGAGAGACTCTTTGAGAACCTCATCACCAAGTTGCTTACAAGGTTGTAATTTTTTTTTCAGGTACAGCAACTGTTGAACACTGTCTACTAAGGAAAAGAGTGACAGATCTGCACTGAAGGAGGAAGCACACAAACTGACAAATCCCCTAATCTTAAAGTACAGAAGAATTTTTATCCTAGTTAAAGTCTTTCACAATTCGGCTCCACTTCGTTCCATCCTTATAGCAAATTACTTCCTTTCATGCATTGTCTTCCAACCAAATTGAGTTAGTAGCTGTACCCCAATTTTGACACTTTTCTCCCATGTATCATACCCTCTCTCTTACAAGCTGTACACCATGGCCAAAATTAACTCCCTTGTCTTCTCTCAGAAGTGTTTTTTTAGATATCACCCCATCATCTGAAAGTCTTCCTTGATCTTTTTTCTTTTCTCAATTGCTAATGGATTCTCTGTGCTCAAGTGACTATGCTTTTTCCTTATAGAATTACACATAATACTATACTTATGCCAAGTAGAATGTGTATTCTTTGAATGTATGGACTGCTTGTTGCTTTTTACTTTGTATCCACTCTGCATACTGTGTGATATTACACATGATAATTGATAGCTCTATGAAAATGATAGATTTGGAGCTGGAAGAGATTTTTCATCCAGTCCTTTTAATTTATAAAAAATAAATTGAAATATGAAATAAATTCATCCTGTTCTATATCTGGCCATTGGACCCAGATGGCTCTGGAGGAGAAAGTGAGGCAGGTGCCATTGCACATCCCTCTCACTTAAATCCAATTCATTTGCATGCCATGACATCACCTCCCTGATGTCATGGTCCTTTTCAAGAATGAAGGGCAAACCAACAAACAAAACAAAACAACAACAACAACAACAACAACAACAAAAACATGGAATCTGATGCACCAAGTTTGAAGGATTTAAACAAATTC
This sequence comes from Myrmecobius fasciatus, assembly GCA_023553655.1. NCBI lineage: Eukaryota > Metazoa > Chordata > Mammalia > Dasyuromorphia > Myrmecobiidae > Myrmecobius > Myrmecobius fasciatus. Next base: position 111,878 of record JAJPUD010003463.1, read on the forward strand.
ACATAGCAGTAAGGAGATAGGTTGAAAAGATGTTTATTGAATTAAAGGAACAACTTTAAGGGCCAGTGGTGCAATAGGCTGCTTCAGGGGTTTTGTGAATTCTCCTTTAGCATATCATCTCTCATGCTATCTTTGCGGATAAGATATGGCTAGATGGGCTAGATGATGGTACAGTTGGGTGGATTTCAAACTGGTTGAAAGAAGACATCCAAGAAAGAGTCATTAATTGGAGGGAGGTCTCTACTTGAGGGATCATAGACAAATTTGTCCTTGTCCTTATACTATTCAATATATTTATCAATGACATGAATAAAAGTATTTACAGAATGTGTGGCAATTTTGCAAAGCTAGAGAGAAAAAAATAACCTACTGGATGACAAGCAGGATTTGAACATATTAGCATTATTAAACTGAGCAGAATCTAACAGCAAAATGAATAGGGATCAATAAACATTTACACTTAGATTAAAAAAATCAAGGACAGAATGTGGGGAGCATATGACTAGGCAATAATTTACATGAAGAAAAGGTGGAGTTTTACTAAATTGAAAACATAATATGGAGTAGCTAAGTAGAGCAGTGGAGAGAGTGCTGGGCCTAGAATTAGAAAAACTCAACTTTTTGCATTCAAATCTGACCCCAGATACTTATTAGTTGTGTAACCTTGGGCAAATTACTTCACTCTGTTTACCTCCATTTCCTCATCTGTAAAATGAGCTAGAAAAGGAAATGACAAAACCACTCCAATATCTTTGCCAAGAAAACTCCCGATGAGTTCACAAAGAATCAGTCATAACTGAAATGAATGAACAGCAAGAGCAAAATATAACTCAGCAATTTAAGAGGATAGTAAAATAATAAAAAATTAAAATTAAAAAGCATTTTACCTTTAATCTTAGGGAGGCTATGTTAAGACTACTCCACTACTTCAGGGAGATAAATGAGAGGTCTGAGGGAAATAAATGTTCCAATGTACTCTGCTCTGGTCAGACCACAGCTAGAGTGCTATGCTCACTTCTGGGTATCACATTTTGAAGATCTGTACAAGTGAGACCAACTCCAGATGAGAGCCAGCTAGACTTTAAGGACACTGAAATCTATTGACTATTGAGATCATCTAAAAGAAATGGACATAGTTATCCTAGAAAAGATTCTTGGGGAATACAGCAATGGTCTTCAACATTTCAATACCTATCATGTAGAAGACAAATTAGATTCTCTCTACTTGGTCCAAGGAAACTGAAATAAGAGCAACAGGTCATAAAAGACTGATTTATCTAGGAATAGTATAAGGAAAAGCATCCTAACAAAAATGGAAACTTCATACGCAACAACAGAATGTGCTGCCTTAGGAAAGAAGTCCTTCTCCAGAGGTCTTAAGGCAAATGCCCACTAATCATTTGTCAGGAATGTGATAAAAGGGACTCCTGTTCAGCTCAGGGTTAGACAAGTTCTGAGGTCACTTATAATCTCTGAAATTCTGGGATTCAGTGATAGTGGAAAGGAATCCACATAAGCAAAAATAATAATATGAGAAAGTATTTGGGGGACTGGAAAGAAGTCTGGTTTGCCTAGGACGTAAATATGTAGAATGTATCATAATTAAACTGGAAAATCAGGGTGGTGGCTTCCTTCCGGGGGTGGAGCCATGGTGGCGGAGATCAGACAGGAGTCTCTGTAACCTCCTCTAACCTTTCCTCAAACCAACAACATATGAAGCCTCTAGACTGATTTTGAAGCAAAAAAATCCACAATATCTGGAGGACAACATGATTCTAGAAGAAGATACTCTGGAAAAACCTCAAAACAGGTCTGTTTTAATTGGGCAGAGGGGTGGTCTGCTGAACCCAGACTGCAGCGCAGGGAGACCAGGGCAGGGAGCTGGAACAGGAGTCGAAACAGGAGTGGGAGCGTTGTGCTTTTCACACACCTGGGAGTCTTCTGGGGCCTCTTGGGCCAATCTGTCCTGATTGTGGGCAGGTGGTTTGGAGGATCTGCCTTTTGTGGGGGGTAGATTGTGAATCACTGAACCACTGATGACCATTGGACCTAGCTGCCATTACACAACACCCTAGGGCGATCAATCAATCAACAGGACTGATCAGCACCAGAAATAATTCAATCAGTGGAGCTGCCCAGTACCTGAAATAATTCAATCAGCAGAACTGCCCCAGGGTGAACTAAAGCAGAACTGCCCAGCACCTGACATAATTCAATCAGCAGAACTGCCCAGTTCCTGAAATAACTCAATCAGCAGAACTGCCCCAGGGCAAATTAAAGCAGCTGTCCCACCTTTTCCCTAAACAGACCTCACACCTTTAAAAAAAAATGAATAAAAAACCAAAAAGACCTCTCACCATAGACAACTTTTATGGAGAGAGGGAAGAACAGACCTCAAATCCTGAGGCCCCTAAAGGTAAAGCAACTCCAGAAAAAGCCCCAAAGAGAGACATAAACTGGTCTCCGTCACAAGGCTTTCTTTGAAGATTGCATAAAAAATCTTAAAAGAGAGTTAGAAGAAACATGGGGAAATGGAATGAGATCACTGCAAAATAAAATAGAAAAAATGGAAAAAGAATGCAATGAACAAAAAAATGTAATTGGTCAATTGCAAAAGGAACTAAAAACAGTAACTGAAGAAAATAAGACATTAAAAATTAGAATCGAACAATTGGAAATGAATGCCTCATCAAGACTTCAAGAATCAGTCAAACAAAAACAAAAAAATGAAAAGATAGAGAAAAACATGAAATATCTCCTAGGAAAAACAACTGACCTGGAAAATTGTTCTAGGAGAGACAATCTAAGGATTATAGGGCTTCCTGAAAGCCATGATGAAAAAAAGAACCTAGACACTATCTTCCAGGAAATCATAAAAGAAAACTTCCCTGATATCTTAGACCCAGAAGGCAAAATACTCCTTGAAACAATCCACCGATCACCTCCTGAAAGAAACCCAAAAATTAAGTCCCCCAGAAATATCGTGGCTAAATTCCAGAACTATCATACCAAGGAAAAGATATTACAAGAAGCCAGAAAGAAACAATTTAA
>JAJPUD010003463.1:124928-137684 GCA_023553655.1 Myrmecobius fasciatus
CCAAAATACTCAATGACAATAGTAATCTAGTGTTTGATAATCCCAAAGACCCTAGTTTTTGGGATAAAAACTCACTATTTGACAAAAACTGCTGGGATAATTGCAAACTAGTATGGAAGAAATTAGGCATTGACCCACACCTAACACCATATACCAAGATAAGGTCAAAATGGATTCATGATCTAGGCATAAAGAATGATATTATAAACAAATTAGAACAATGTAGGATGGTTTACCTCTCAGACCTGTGGAGGGGGAAGGAATTTTGTGACCAAAGAAGAACTAGAGGTCATCATTAATCAAAAAATAGATAAATTTGACTATATCAAGTTAAAAAGTTTTTGTACAAACAAAATAAATGCAGACAAGATTAGAAGGGCAGCAGTAAACTGGGAAAATATTTTCACATCTAAAGGTTCTGATAAAGGCCTCATTTCTAAAATATATAGAGAATTGATTCAAATATATAAGAATTCAAGCCATTCTCCAATGGATAAATGGTCAAAAGATATGAACAATTTTCAGATGAAGAAATTGAAACTATTTCTGGTCACATGAAAAGGTGCTCCAAGTCACTATTGATCAGAGAAATGAAAATTAAGACAACTCTGAGATACCACTACCCACCTGTCAGATTGGCTAAAATGACAGGAAATGATAATGATAACTTGGAGGGGATGTGGGAAAACTGGGACACTGATACATTGTTGGTGGAACTGTGAATGGATCCAACCATTCTGGAGAGCAATTTGGAACTATGCTCAAAAAGTTATCAAATTGTGCATACCCTTTGACCCAGCAGTGTTTCTACTGGGCCTATATCCCAAAGAGATTTTAAAGGAGGGAAAGGGATCCACATGTGCAAAAATGTTTATGGCAGCCCTTTTTGTAGTGGCAAGAAACTGGAAAATGAAAGGATGCCCTTCAATTGGAGAATGGCTGAATAAATTATGGTATATGAATGTAATGGAATATTATTGTTCTGTAAGAAACGACCAACAGGAGGATTTCAGAGAGGCCTGGAGAGACTTGCATGGACTGATGCTGAGTGAAATCAGCAGAACCAGGAGAACATTATACACAGCAACAAGAGTATACGATGATCAATTTTGATGGACATGGTTCTCTTCAAAAATGATGTGATTCAAACCAGTTCCTATTGTTCAGCGATGAAGATAGTCATATACATCCAGAGAGAGGCCTGTGGGAACTGAGTATGAACCACAACACCACATTTTAATGCTTTCTGTGAATATTTCCATGCATTTTGTTTTCCTTCTTAGGTTGTTTTTTCTTCTTCTATTTCTAGATCTGTTTCTTATGCAGTAAGATAACTGTATAGATATGTATACATGTATTGTATTTGTCATATAATTTATCCTATTTAGCATGTATTAGATTACTTGTCATCTAAGGATAGGGATTGGGGGGAAGGAGGGGAAAAGCTTGGGAAAAAAAGTTTTTGTAAAGATCAATGTAGAAAAATCACTCATATGTTTTGTAAATAAAAAGCTTTATAAAAAAAGTCTCTCCTGGGGCAGGGAGAAATTAAAGGGCTTGCATATTGTCAAAGCATTAATACAGTATCAGAAGCAAAAAAAAAAAAAAAAAAAGAAAATCAGGGTGGTACCAGACGACGGTGCACACTCTACAAAGCTGACAAAGTAGTTTGAACTTCCCTTATTATGCAATAGTTCTTAAATTTGAGGAACTTACATTCCACATATAAGCTTAATTGATCAAAGAGTGAAAGCAGTGAGAAGAAAGAGGAAACCAATTTGAGAGAATTAATAGGGACAAAGACTGGGCAGGTAATTGTAAGGATATAGGGATCTCCCAGATGAAATTCCCCATATTAATATAGGTCAGTATCTTTTTTTCTAAAAATTAATATAGTCTTAAAAAACTTCCTAGAGCATCAGGTGGTTTTCGCTTGCCCAGGATCACATAGCTAGTAGGTGTCAAAGATGGAATTTATAACCTCTTAGCTCCAAGTCTAGCTCTCCCTCTACTACTCCACAATCTATGAATTCCTTTTAAAATTAATAGCATGTGACAAGCAAGTGGTAAATAAGTATATGAGCATATGTAAGAGAAAGAGCCAAAAGTAATACTAAGATTTTGAATCCTGTTGATAATGTTCATTGTAAGGCCCCTTTTAAAAATAGTGAAGCCAGAAGGAATAGGTTAACAAATGAATTTCCATAAGTTCAGCTCTATCTTGTAGACAGTTGGAAAAGTGGCACCCCATTGCTTACTGAAAAAAGTCACAATAAGAACTAAATGATCTTTAAGTTTTTTTCAAGATAAACAAATAAGCCATAAAAGGGAAAGCCGTGCACACAGATGTGTATGGAAACACATACATGCAACTATATAATTCCTTTGCTTTGAATCAGAAATCCTCTACCTTTTGAAGCAGGCTATTTTTCACTAGTCTTTACTCTTATTCTGTTTTGTCCAAATTTATCTGTGCCCTAAACATACAAGGTTCTTTATCAAGGTCTATTCTTGTCCAACTCCTCTACTTCATGCTCTCCAGTTTTCCAAATCCAAGCTTTGTTTCAAGGTCTAGCTCCAATCTTTACTTTTTTGAACATGCTTCAGTTACTCCCCCCCTCCACAATCCTGTACTTACTTTTCTCCTATAGAACTTTTTTGCAAAAAATGACTAGTTTGACACTTTCTGTAGCCTAGGTTACTATATATTGCTATTTATCTTTTGCTTTTCATGTCTTTCATTCTCAACCTGATTATAAATTATTCAAAGGCAGAGAGGATTATCTTTTACTGTATATTCTATATAACATCTAGTACAATGTCTTAGGCAGTTGTGATTAATTGTCAACTAATTATTTGATTTATGGTCAATCCCCAGGGTCCACGTATTTACTGCTTCCCAGGGGTCTAATATGGTATTCCAGTCAATCCAGTATAATAAACAGGATTATTCCCTATTAACCATTTGCATGCCTTTAGTCCTTTATTAAGGCCTTAAAATCCTTCTTTAAAGTGAATAAGAAAGCATCAGAAATTCACAGTTTACTAGAGAATCCTAGCAGGGAAATGCAGAGTGGCAGGGAAACAGGACAGGAGCTAGAGGGAGCAAGCAAGGCTATGCAAGGGCTTAGTGAATAATAAGATTAAATTGTCTTCTTTTTACCCACAAGCAAATAACCAAGTGAGGTCCCCAAGTAATTTCACTTTTCTAATTAGAGGCCTACATTTTTTAATTGCCAATCCGATCACTATGCCTATGTTCTAGGACCTGTAATTAAAGACTGTCTTTAAAAGCTGGAGCTCATTATAGAGTCTTGTAATGCAACCTGTTTGCATAGCCTTGCCGACTACAACATTTTCCAACACTACAGAGCTGAGAAACATTCATGTGACTGAGTAGAGAGAGTTTGGGCTATCATTGCCTTCTCCCCCAGTGAGTTAAGATGATTCTCTATCAAGTAGATATCTTATGTCCTCTTCTATAGGATGAAGGCTTTCAAAACTATCTGTTTTATAAGAGACAAGTCAGTGGGTTGGATTCACCAGGTATCAGAATACTGACTACATTCATTACAAAGGGAAACCAGTCATGGGTGGAGGGAGATAGGCAAGGATAAAAGATGCTATCCCCAAAAGATGCTATAAGACATTAATCCTCAATAGCAGGGATGGTTAAGTGGTACAGTGGATAGAGCACCAGCCCTGAATTCAGGAAGGCCTGAATTCAAATCTGGTCTCAGACACTTAACACTTTCTAGCTGTGTGACCCTGGGCAAGTCATTTAACCCCAACTGCCTTAGCAAAAAGCAAAAAAAAAAAAAATCCTCAATAGCACATGTATTTTCCCACAATGAAGATAGACTAGTTCTATATCAGTCCCTTCTTTAAAATAAAAAATACATCTATGTGATGTAGTTTTTTTTGCATTCATTAGTTAATTTAATCTACTCCAGGAAATAGGTAATTCAAGTCTCATTATATCTATCACATAGATAAGGAAACTGAGAATGAGGGAGATTGATTATACAATTAGAAAGGAATACAAACAGGACTTGAACCAAGGTCTTCTCAGTTTAAATCTAGTGACAAATTATCTCCTATATTTCATCCAGTGCTGCATATGAACAAAGCAGCAGAGCTGGGCTAGGAATGGCTAAAAAGCCAGCATGGGGCTCATATATTCACAATGTTCATACTACCATCTTGCCCTAAATGCTGAGTTGGCTGAATTTGGATTCTATCAACCTGTCAGCAACTACTGACTTACATTATAATTAAAAGATGTACAAAGGGTTGTCTTTAGAAGAGCACTGGAAATAAATTTATATACTATGCATTTTGGTCAAATAATCTTTCATGCTCTATGCTCAGTCTTCAAAGTCTGATTTCAGCTTTAGGATTAACAAATTCAGTCTCTGCTTGAAAATCTCCAAAGATGAAAGAATTCGGCAGCTCTTAAAGCAAATCTTTCCATTTTGTGAAGGATCTGATTGCTATTTTCCTTCTATCAAACTGAAATCTGCCATTTAGTACATTTCAATATATTAGTCCTATTTTTGCCCTTTGGATCTGAGAGACCAATTTTAAATCTTTCTTCCACATTAAAACTCTCCAAATATTTGAAAATTGTCATCATGTCCTCCTAAATCTGTTTTTCTGTAGGCTAAACATCTCTAGAAACTCATTTCTTATGTTACATCACTCCTAAACTAGACCATTATAATTGCCCTCCTTAAGACCTGACCAGTCAAAGCAGTGCAGAATTATCACCAGCTTCATTCTGGCCCCAATATTTCTGATGCTTCTCTTGTTTCTGACTAAGATCACAGCAGGCACCTCACATATGGCTCATGTTAAGCTTCCAGTCAATTAGGACCCCCAAGCCTTTTTTCTTGAAATGTTTTCTAACCAAATTAATACATACAGCTGATATTTTTACAAAACTTGACATTTACCATTATTGAATTTTATCTTGTCAACTACAGTCTTGAATGGGACAGCTACATAGAACAATGGATAAAAGATAGGGACTGAAATCAGAAAGCTTCATCTTGAGTTCAAATCTAGTTTCAAACACTTATATTCTGTGTGATCCTGGGGAAGTCATTTAACCCTGTTTAGTTCAGTTGCCTTATCTGTAAAATGAGCTGGTGAATGAAATGGCAAAACGCTCCAGTATCTTTGCTACAAAAATCCTAAATGGGGTCATTAAATTGGACAGAGAAAAAAAAAACAAGGATAAGTCATGATATGATATAGGGAATAGGACACTGAATTCAGTTCAGGGAAATTGGTTCTTCTTACTCTCAGAGATCAGAATTATGTCCACTGGGTAGAAGCTGAACAGAAGCTGATTTTCTCACTAAATAAAGAAAATGCTTCTTAACTTCCTACTTCAGACACTATTTGTATCTTCCTGGACACTTAATTTTTCAGGTTTTTTTAATTTGTAAAATAGAGGTGGACTCAATGAACTCTAAGGTTCCTTCAATCAATATTGCTATAATCCTATATACAGGTATTTAAAAATCCTAATTGTCATTCATTGTATTAACTACCTCTTCTAGGTTTCTGTCATCTATCTGATAATCATTTTATTACTTTTATTCAAGTCAATGACAAAAGTTGAAGAGAATAGGCCTAAGTACAGAGGCTTAAAGCACTCTAATAGAGGTCTTTCTTTGAGCTGGTATTGATTCATCAATCAGTAGTTTGGGGATATCAACCAATTTTGACATAGTAGAAATAGACTCAGTTATCTATAGAGATCTGCATTTGAATACTACTTTTAATAGCAAACAATTGTGGGATCAGTGTTAAGTCACCACTTTTATGAGCTTTGGTTTCCTTTATCTATAAAAAGAGAATAAGAATGCAGATATCCCCTACTTCTTAGAGTTGGTGTTACTACCATTGAAATAATAGATGTGAAGCAATTTTCAAAACTCACAGCACTAATTAATGGTTATATCATAATTACTATAATTAATAACATAGTATTGTCATCTATGAACCATTTCTCCATTTTATCTGAAAGAATAGAATATGAGATTTTGTTAAAGTATTGCTCTAATACAAGATTATATAATAGTATAGCCTTCTTCTGTACTCCTAGCTTAGAAACCTTTTTGAAAAAGGAAACAAGGTTAACTTAGCAGGATTTGTTCTTAGCCTACACTAGCTTTATATGACCATTGCATCCCTTTCTAAGTGCCTACAAATTGTCTCATGAATCTATTTTAGAATTTTATTAGGAATTAGCATCAAGTACACCAGATTATAAAGTAGTCAAATCTTTGCTTTTTTTAAACCAAGGCATATACTCACCTCAAGTTTTCTGCCTGCCACATTTCCTTCTGAACAGTAGTTCACTAATCACAGCTTCAAATTCTTTTAGTGGGAAGATTTTCCTTCAGGTTTGTTGACTTCAATTCATTTAATCTTAACCTCTCTGAATTTATTTTTTGTCAACCATTTTTGTTCTGTTCTCCCTAGTCTGAAGAGAATTCTCTTTGATAGAGAAAAAAAGAAGCCAAAGAACTGAATAGTTCTGCCTTTTTATTTTTAAAAATACTATCTATTATAATAATCCATGCCAAACAGAAAGCCAACTTTCCTTCACTTTCTCTTGGCTTCAACACAACTTTTTTCAGAAGGCTTTGAAATTTAACATTTGTTCAATTTTCAATTCATACTAGGCTTTTTACCCTTTCTGAAAGGTTTATAGGATATTGCCATTTATTTATAATTATCTTCAATTATCTGCTAGTATTTCTACTTCTTTTTAAAATATTTATTCACTGATAAGCTCTCTTCAGTCACATTTGTTTCTTTAGACACTTGTATCCTTTCTTTTTCATGTGTTTAAATCGACAAAATTTAATCCTTGAAACTTTAGTTGTCTAAAATTTAATACTCGATGTCTTTTTATCCTACTTTAATCAATCTCCCTCTCCCTCCTCTCTCTCCCCCTTCTTCTCCTTCTCCTCTCCCTATCCCTCCCTTCCCCTGTTCTCTCTCTTTCCTCCTTCCCCCCTCCCTCCCTCTTTTTTTTCTCTCTCTCTATCCCTCTCTACTCCTCTCCCCTTTCTCTTCTCTCTCCTCCCTCTCTCCTCTATTTATTATAATGCAGTCTAAGATTTCATGGACTTTTCTGGCTGCCATATTTAATCAAAAAGTTTTTCCTTTGGGGTTCAGAATCAGGTCTAGAATCCTCTTTATTCCTTCCTGTATTCTGAGAGAGGAAATTTCAGTGAAACAGGTCAAGAACTTATCAGCTGCTCTGTTTTTTAGCAAAGAGAAATCTCCAGAAGACATCTGGATACTTGAAAAAACTTATACCAACTATATCATGCTTCCAGAACAGTTTTAACATCTGGAATTCATTATTCAATTCTTCCTTAATTATTCCTTTGACCTTTTTTCAAATATACTACATCATGTCTACCACATCAGGCCTGTAGAAGACCACACAGGTGAATAGGTTATTGATGCACAAATGCTAAGCTGCCTTCTTTCTATCTAACTTGCTTTTTATGCTAGCTCTCTGAAGGAACATTAGAAGCCATTTAGTTTTATCATTTTACAAGTAAAAGGTTTTACCAGAGCAGTTAAGTCAAATTCTCACCAGTAAGAAGTGATGGAGACCAACCCAACCCAGATCCTTCTGATCCTAAGTAATAACAATGATAATAACAGCTCACTTTTATCCAGTATTTTAAAGCTTGAAAAGCACTTTGCATAGATTATTTCACTGAATTTGATTCCCTGTTGAGATCATGGATTATCTTTTGCTTGTCTTTGTAACCTCAGTGTCTAGTGCTTTAAAAATGTTTACTAATTGGTGCATTATAATCCCCATTTTACAGATGAAGAAAGAAGCTAATATAATAAATAACTTGTCTGGGGACATAATTTGTGTGTCTGCAGCAGGATTTGAATTCATATCTTCATAACTTCAAGATAATCTATCATTTCTGCCAAATGCAGCATACCACAAGATTAAGAAAAGGTATATCATTTGAGAAGATTCATTTAAGGGCTATACCACTTTGTCTCATTCATCTGTTGACCTAAGAAAATATTAAATAACTGCCAGATATGGTCCATGCTAGATCAATTTTTTTAAAGTTAAAAAGGCAAAGTATATGTTCAAAGATCTCTAATCTCTCTTCTTCTGGCCCTCTTACCTATCCCCTCCCCCCACCCATAGTGCTCATAGAACAAATTCATCCAGAATGAAATTTCAGCGATTTCCTTCATTACCCACTATTTACTGAGAATATTGAGGTTTTGAAAGCAGAAATTTATTGCCAATTCTTAAGATAATCTGATGAGATTTTTAAAGTTTATTATCTAGAATGAAACACTATATTTCCTATAAATAGGAAATGAACAAAGCCAGTGTTTTCTAATTAAAAGGTAAGAGGAGCAGCTAGATCACATTGTATAGAGCACTGGCCCTAGATTCAGGAAGACTCGAGTTCAAATTTAGAGTCTTTCAAAATTAACACTTACTAGCTGTGTGACTCTAGGCAAGTCACTTAACTCCAATTGCCTCACAAAAGAAAAAAAAATACTAAAAAAAAAAAAAAAAGATGAGTCAGAGGTAATGTCTTCTACTTTATCTATTTCCTATTTTCCAACACCAGCAGCTCATTTTAGAGGTTGGGTTGTAGCAATTAAAACTGTAGTGTTTCTTTCCTAACCTCATCCTTTCTCTAAATTTATTGCCAAGTTTTATCTTTGCTCTAACCAGCTGGTGATCTGACTCCATATAGACAGTTAATTCTGAAATAACTCCCATAGGAGTAATCAGACATTTCCTGTCTCTTAAAATATAGTTAATTATATGGTTAATTTTATGTTTAGTATAGTTGTTCAGTGCTTGCCAAGAATAAAACTCTCTGAATTTCTTCTTGAAGGAAATCTTCATATTTGCCCATCAGGCTTCTAAACAATCTAAAACTGTTGGCTTCATTAATTTCTTAATTTTGGGAACAGAGCCAAGATGGCAGAGAGTAGACAGGTCTTTGAGCTCTTCCTGGCTTCCCCCAGAATCAACACCAGATCAAGCCTCTGAATGGGTTCTGGAGTGACAGAACCCACAAATATTTAAAATATAACAATTTCCAGCAGAAGATATTTTGGAAGAACTTCAGGAAAGGTCTGTCTCAATCAGGCAGGGGAGGAGACTGCCCAGCACAAATGCAGCACAGGGAGATCCAGGGCCAAGAGTTTTCTGCACACTGAAGGAATCTACTGGAATTCTTAGCCAAAATATGCTGCTCTGTCCTGGTTCTCTGAAGGCAGTGTATCAGCAGATTATCTATGAGACCTCCAATGCTACTACAGAAGGCAAATAATGAACCCTTGTACCTCAGCATAACAAGCAGGACTTGGCCACATCCATCATCCACCATTGAAAGGAAGCTGAGAGCATTGGTCACTGGTCAGCATGAAGCTGCTGAAACCTGTAGAGAAAACTTGGCACAATCTCCCTTCACCCTAAGAGCAGACCTTAACCTTTAAAAATGAGCAAAAAAGAAAAAGGAACTCTGACCATAGATTGCCATTACAGACACAGGGAAGAACAGACTTCAAACTCCAAGGACACTAAAGGCAAAATATCTCCATATGAAGCCTCAAAGGGTGATATGAGTTGCTCTCCAACTCAGAATACACTCATGGAATTCAAAAAGGATCTTAAAAGAGAGAAGAAAAATGGGGAAAGGAAATGAGAGCTTTGGAAAAGGAAATGCAAATTGTTTGAAGAAAATCACTTTAAAAATAGATTTGGTGAAATGGAAAAAGAAAACAACTCCTTGAAAAACAAAATTGGTGAAATGAAAACAAAGAACAACTCTACAAAAAGAGAATTGGTGAAATGGGGAAAAAATCCAATGAACAAGACAACTTATTTAAAAATTCAATTGGTCAAATACAAAGGAGGTAAAAAAGTAACTGAAAAAATAATTCACTAAAAATCAGAATTGAACAAATGGAAGTAAACGATACAATGAGACATTAAGAATCAGTTAAACAAAATAAAAAAGAATAAATAGAAGAAAATGTAAAATATCTCATTGGAAAAACAACTGAACTGGAAAACAGATACAGGAGATACAGTATAAGAATTATTGGACTACCTGAAAACCATGATAAAAAAGGGCCTATACAATATCTTTCAAGAAATCATCAAGGATAAGTCACTATTGACTAGAGAAATGCAAGTGAAAACAATTCTGAGATACCACCTCACACCTCTTAGATTGGCTGAGATGAAGGCTCAAAAATAGAATGATAAATATTGGAGGGGATGTGGGAAAACTGGGGCATTAATGCATTGTTGGTGAAGTTGTAAAATTATCCAACCATTCCAGAGAACAATTTAGAACTATGCCCAAAGGGCTATAAAACTGTGCATACTCTCTGACTCAATAGTACCATTTCTAAATCTGTATCCCAAGGAAATCATAAAGAAGGGCAAAGGATCCACATTGCAAAAATATTTGTAATAACTTTTTGTGGTAGCAAAGAATTGGAAAGGGAGTAGATGCCCATTATTTGGGGAATGGCTGAACAAGCTTTGGTACATGAAAGTAATGTAATATTGTTCTGTAAAAAATGATTAACAAGCTGATTATAGAATGATGAACAAGCTTATTATAGAAAGGCCTGGAAAGATTTACATGAACCTGATGCTGAGTGAAACAAGCAGAACTAGGAATACATTATGCAGAATAACAGCAAGAATGTGCAATAATCAACTATAGGAGGCTTGGTTCTTCTCAGTGGTTCAGTGATCTGAAGCAATCCCAATAGACTCCGTACAGAAAATGCTATCTGCATCCAGAAAAGGATCTAAGGAGACTGAATATAAATCAATACATGCTATGTTCACTTCTTTCTTCTGTTTCTTTATCTCTCCTATGATTTTTTTTCTTTTTGCTATGACTTTTCTCTCCTATCATGATTCATAAAGCAATGTGTATTAAAAATAAGCTTAGAAAAAAAGAAATCATTAAGGAAAATTAACCTGATGTACTAGAACCAGAGGATAAAATAGCCATTGAAAGAATCCCTCAGTTACCTCCTGAAAGAGACCCCAAAATGAAAACTCGAAGGAATATTGTAGCTACATTTCAGAATTATCAGATCAAGGAGAAAATAGTGCAAGCAGCCAAAAAGAAACAATTCAAATATTGAGGAACCACAACCAGAATTACCCAAAGCATAGCAGCTTCCACTTTAAAGAACCAAAGGGACTGGAATATGATATTCTGGAGGGCATCCAAGAATCAATGATCCAAGGGGCAGCTAGGTGGCGCAGTGGATAAAGCACCAGTCCTGAAGTCAGGAAGACCTAGGTTCAAATCTGGTCTCAGACACTTAACATTCCCTAGCTGTGTGACCCTGGGCAAGTCACTTAACCCCAATTGCCTCAGCAAAAAGCAAAAAAAAAAAAAAAAAAATCAATGATCCAACAAAACTAAGCATTATCTTTTAGGAAAAAAAGATGAGCATTCAATGAAATAAGGGATTTTAATTTCTTTTTGATGAAAAGATCATCTTTTCATCAAATTTGATCTTCAAATACAGAACTCAAGAGAAGCATAAAAAGATAAAAAAAGAGAATGAAAACATCTTATTTTTTAAAGACTAAAATGTTTACATCCCTATATGGGAAGATGATATGTTTAACTTTTGAGAATTGTATGTTTGTTAGGGATATATTTAGAGGTGTAGGTATAATTTGACTTTATTGTGATGATATAAAAAAGAAACTAGGGGTAGAAAAGGGATTATACTGGAGGAAGAGAAAAGGGGAGGTAAAATGAAGAGGCAAAAAAATCTGTATTTCAAGTGAAAGAAAAAAAGAAGGTGGGTGAGCACTGTGTGAACCTTAACATCATTGGATTTGGCTCATAGAAAAAATATCAGACCCATTTAGTTTGATAGAAAAACTTGTCTCACCCTATAGGAAAGTAGGAGGGGAAAGGGGAAAGGAAAGAGGGAGGCCAATAGAAGGGAGAGTAGAAGAAGAAGAAAAGGGATAAGAAAGGGGGCAGGGGAGGACAGATTGGGGAGGTAGTAATCAGAAGCAAAACACAGGAAAGGAGGGAATGAAGGAAAGGAAAGAGAAAATTAAAACTTGGGGAAAATAAGATGGTGGGAAAGACAGAGTTAGCAATTTAACTGTGAATGTGAATGGTATGAACTCTCCCACATAAAACAGGAGAGGATAGTAGATTGGATTAGAAGCCAGAATCCTACAATATGTTGTTTACAAGAAACACATTTAAAGCAGAGTGATACATAAAGAGTAAAGGTAAAAGACTGGGACAGTATTGTGCTTCAACTGAAATAAAAAAAAAAACAGGGGTATAGATCTTGATCTTAGATCAAGCAAAAGGAAAAATAGATCTAATTTAAAGAGATAAGAAAGGAAACTACATTTTGCTAAAGGGTACCATATAATGAATTAAATTAAAAATTTATGCACCAAATGGTATAGCATCCAAATTCCTGGGGAAGTTAATAGAGCTGTAAGAAGAAATAAGCAGCAAAACTATACTAGTAAGGGATCTCAACCTTACTCTATCAGAACTATATAAATAGAACCACAAAATAAAGAAGAAAGAAATTAAAGAGAGAAATAGAATTTCTGAAATTCTTTTTTTTTTTTTTGTTAAAGCTTTTTATTTGTATAACATATGTATGGGTAGTTCCCCAACATTGATCTTTACAAAGCTT
>JAJPUD010003463.1:142684-175061 GCA_023553655.1 Myrmecobius fasciatus
CTCCCCTAGGAATTTGTGTGCTATTGCACTTGGTGCATATATATTTAATATAGATATTGCTACATTATCTATGGTACCCTTTAATAGAATATAGTTTCCTTCCTTATCTCTTTTGATTAGATCTATCTTGGCTTTTACTTGATCTGAGATAAGGATTGCTACCCCTGCTTTTTTTTGTTCACCTGAAGCATAATATTTTCTGCTCCAGCCGTTTACCTTCATTCTATATGTGTCACTATGTTTTAAATGTGTTTCTTGTAGACAACATATTGTGGGATTCTGGTTTTTAATCCAGTCTGCTATCCGCTTCCGCTTTATGGGAGAGTTCATCCCATTCACATTCACAGTTAGAATAACTAATTCTTTATTTCCTGCCATCTTATTTACCCTCGTTATGTTTTCCCCTTTCCTTTCCCCTTTCTCCCTTCCCCCCTCCTCAGTACTTTGCTTGTGATGACCCCTCCCCCAAACAATACTCCCCTTTCCTTTCCCCTTTTTCCCTTCCCCCCTCCTCAGTACTTTGCTTTTGATGACCCCCTCCCCCAAACAATACTTCACTTTTTAGGTGCGTTTCCCCTGTTTTTATTCCTTTCCCCTGATTCTTCTATTTTCCCTTCTATTAGTTTGTCCCTTACTTTTCCTCCTTTTCCTCCCACTTCCCTCTAGCAACAGACAAGTTTCTATGTGAAATCAAATGTCTGATATACACTTTTAGAGCCCAACCTGATGAGAGTAAAATTTACACAGTGCTTATCTCCCTCCCCTCTTTCTCTCAATTATATTAGGTTTTCTTTGCCTCTTCAAGTGATTTTAACCTTGTTTTTACCTCCTTTTTTTTTAGATCTTATTTTACCACTTTTTCCCTCTTTTCCCCAGTATGACATCATTTTCCCCTCTAGTTCTCTTTTTCATATTATCAAAGTAATATCTAGTTAATTATACCCCCAAACTTTGAGTATCTCCCTAGTAGCAATAAAGTTCTCAAGAGACCTTTCCTTTTTACCTTTTTATGCATCTCTTGAGTTCTGTGTTTGGGTGTCGAATTTTTTGTTCAGATCCGGTCTTTTCATTAGAAATAGGTGAAATTCACCTATATCATTGAATGACCATCTTCTTCCCTGGAGGATAATGCTCATTCTAGCTGGATAGGTTATTCTTGGCTGTAATCCAAGTTCCTTTTGCCCTTCGGAATATCTGGTTCCATGCCCTTCGATCCTTCAGTGTGGAAGCTGACAAATCCTGTGTGATTCTAATTATTGAACCTCGGTATTTGAATTGTTTCTTTCTAGCTGCCAGCCGAATCTGTTCCTTGGTGCTATAGTCCTGAAATTTAGCCACGATATTCCTTGGGGTCTTAATTTTGGGGTCTCTTTCAGGAGGTGATCGGTGAATTCTTTCGATGTTGATTTTGCCCTTTGATTCTACAATCTCAGGGCAGTTTTCTTTCAGGATTTCCTGGAAGATAGTGTTTAGATTCTTTTTTTCATCATGGCTTTCAGGAAGTCCAATAATCCTTAGATTGTCTCTCCTAGATCTATTTTCCAAGTCAGTTGTTTTTCCTAGGAGATATTTCATATTTTCTTCTAATTTTTCATTTTTTTGTTTTTGTTTGACTGATTCTTCAAGTCTTAGTGAGTCATTCACTTGCATTTGTTCAATTCTTATTTTTAAAGTGTTGTTTTCTTCAGTTACCTTTTTAAGCTCCTTTTGTAACTGGCCAATTTGTTCCTTGCACTCTTTTTCCACTTCACTAATTTTATTTTTTAATAAATTGGTGTCTTTTTCATATCTCTTTCGCAGGGCGTCATATCCTTCTTGCACTGAATTCAGTTTATTTTCCCATTTATCCTCCAGCTCTCTTTTGAGGTTCTTTATGCAGTCTTCCAGAAAGGCCTTTTGAAAAGGGGACCAGTGATGGTCCTGGCTGATGTTCTCTGGATTTTTGTCTAAAGGAACCTCTGGCTCTGCGGTCGTTTCTTTGCCTTGATAAAAGCTGTCTATGGTGAGAGCTCTCTTTTGCTTCTTCATCATATTTTTTTTTTTTAGACAGTGTGGATATCTCTTTAAGGTAGGGGAAAAAAAAGCGGCGGCTGCAAAAAGCTTTGCCCTGGGGCACTTCGGCGAGTTGACTTAAGGTGCTGGGCAGGTGGGGGCTAGGACTAAGTCCGAATTACTCCTTAAACAAGGCAAGTCTGCCAGAACACCTGTCCCCAATCAGGGCAGAGTGTCCAGAGTGCCTCAGATAAGCTCCAGGTGTTTGGAATTTGGAGTTTGGAGTTTGGAATTTCTTCCAAGATGAGCCGAGCTGAGTCCCACCCTCACTTCCGGCCTGCACAGTTGTCCTCTATTTATCTCTCTGTCCGAGTCAGATTAACCTGATATGAAGTTATCCAGAGAGCTGTGCCCAAATATTTCTGAGTTCGTTGACTTGAAGATCAGTTCAGAGGCTTATTTTATTGTTGATTTGAGAGAAGATCGGAGGAGAGGCAGAAAGTCACCTTTTCACTCTGCCATCTTGGCTCCGCCCCCGAATTTCTGAAATTCTTTGGAGAAAGTTGAATGAGGATAGAAAGGAATATACTTTTTTCTCAGTGGTACATGGAATCCATACAAAAAATTGACCATGTATTAGGACATAAAAACCTCAAAATCAAATGAAGAAAGGCAGAAATAGTAAATGTATCTTTTTTCAGATCATGATGTAATAAAAATTACTTGTATTATAGGACCAGGGAAGAATAGACCAAAATTAATTGGAAACTAAATAACCTAAAGAATGAGTGGGTGAAACAACAAATTATAGACATAATTGACAATTTATTCCAAGAGAATGATAATAATGAGACAACAGACCAAAATTGATGTGATGCAACCAAAGCAGTTCTTAGGGGAAATTTTATATCTCTAAGAGAAGATCATTGAATTAAGAATGCAACTAAAAAAGCTAGAAAAAGAACAAATTAAAACTTTGATTAAATACAAATTTGAAATTCTGAAAATAAAAGAGAAGATTAATAAAATTGAAAGTAAGAAAACTGTTGAACTAATTCCTTAACCCTAACCCATAGTCTCTAAAATTTTCTCATGATCGTTACCTTTGAAATAATCAAGTAGTAAAGTACATATGGCTTTCATTTGGAGGATCTTGTGAAGTTCTTCACAGAATTTATCCTTTCTTTTGTTATGTCAAAGAACACAAAACTATGGTGATGCTCTTCAGTTGAAGAATGGCTTAACAAATTGTGGCTTATCAATATAATAGAATATTATTGTCCATAAAAATGACAAAAGAGAAGGTTCAAGAGAAATCTGGAAAGATTTTTATTTATCAGTGCTGAGTGAAATGATCAGTAATGTTAAGAACAACTTATACAAAAGCAACTCCATTGTCAAAACAAACAATTTTGAAACACTTAAGAATTCTGATCAATACAATGACCAAGCTGGGTCTAGATGATTAATGACGAAGTATGCTACTTATCTTCTAGCACAAAGACGATGGATTCAAGATGTAGAATAAAACACATTTTTGAACACAAAGTTGGAATTTGTTGTGTTTAAGTAAATATAACTATAATAAGGTTTTATTTTTCTTTCTTTTAACGTGGGAGGAATGGATGTTGAGAAGGAAAGAGTGTAGGAATGAGGTTATCCCCCCTCCCCCCAAAAAAAATTAAATTGAAAAGAAAAAATAAGTGGATCATTAGAGCATTGTTAAATGCTCAGAAGACAAATAGAATGCCAGAAGGAATCCCAGACAAAGTGGACAGCTTTAGAAGTTACATGTTAAATTTGTCATATACTTTAAAAAAAAGCAATCTGTAAATAATTCAATTTCATGTGTAATCTCCTTTTTCTATTTCACAGTGTATATGCAGAGGATTTTTTCATTTGTTGTTTCTTAAGTTCAGAATTTAAAAAAAATCTCTGCTTCTTAATCCTCTGCACCAGGTATTGGAAAATAAATTGTAAATAACTTAATGGTCGTCTCCTTGGCACAATAATCATGATCACTTCAAGGAGAGATGACTAAGTATCCCATGAAAAAATGTTTCTTATTGCCCTTGAGCACAAGATGAAACCAATGACAATTACTTTATGATTTTATAATTAATCTAATAAAATGGAATGTGTTATATAATTACCTACAAAAGCATTAAATACAAATCTTGGTTATAAAACAGTTCCTTAATAAGTACTCCATTAATTAACCAATTATTTCTATCTCAATAGTAAAAAGTTTTTCAAAAAGACATAGTTTTTATTTTTTATAAATATTTGTGGTAGAATGAAGAACTATAAATAAAATTCATTTCATTTGTTTGTTCTTCTATATTACCATCACTGAAACCTCTCACCTTCCCTTTTTTGTAGAAAAGCAATCATTAATCTCCCACCAGTTTTCCATAGTCTCTATAGTATTATTATCCCATGTTGTAGTGACATCAATTTTTCAGAAATGTTTGCCTATAAGATTAAATTCTATTTCTCCTATTTTTTTTATTTCCACTGCTATAAATGACTTCTCAAACTACTTTACATTGATCTAGTGCATTTTTATATATACATATATAAATGCCCTAAAATGTAAGCTCCTTGAGGATGGGTAAATTTAACTTTTATCTTAGTATTTTATCTTAGTATAATACTTGAAAAATAGTAAAAATTAAATATATGCTTGTTGATTGACCTTTTTTAAAACAGAAAGTATGATTATCCTCTTGTTTCATTGTGGGAACTTTGTTAGTTATCTAATGGATGTCTCAAATACATTTTCTTAATGAGAGAAATAAGCTTACCTGCCATTCATTGTGCTAAGCAGATTAAAAATATTATCTCACATTCTGACTTTGCCCCTGGTTTTCCTTTTTGTAAAGGTAGTTAGGTGGCATTGTAGACAGAACCCTGGACTTGAAACCAGGAAGACAAGTTTGAATCCTGCATTTTCTTTTGGCTTTGTGCTCAACAATCTCAGAAACTCAGACATGAAAGACACTTCAGAGGCTATTCAGTCCCACTGAATGTGAACAGAAATCTTTTCTGCAATATCCTTGTGTAACATTAGGTGTTAAAGGTAGAGTTCCCCTCCTAATCAGAAAGTGGTAGGGCTGAGACCCTTTCTAGGTCACTTAAAATTTTGATACTTCTGAAATTGCAGCATTTCACAATTTATAAATATCACTGGGAGGATGTAAGAATTTCATAGATGGGCTTTTGTTATGTGTAGCTTGGGTTCACTGAAAGTATTACATATTTTCCAAAATATAATCCAATCTATTCTCCTCCTCCTCCTATTCAATTCTGAGTCCAAATCATTATCTATCTGCTCTGCCTATCACATGAAGCTCAAATAGTCTAAACCAATAATCTCTTCTACAGCATCCCCAACTAATATTCATCCAATCTCTGCTTAACAAGCTCCAATGAGAAAGAACCTATTAATTCCCAGAGCAACCCATTCTACTTTTTGGATAGTTCTAATGTTAAGAAAGTATCTCATTATATCAAAGTGAAATCTCTCTCTGTAATTTTCACTCTTTGCCTGTATTTCTATCCTCTGGATCAAATGAGACCAAAAAGATCATCTCTTCCACCTGCAACCTTTTAAGACAGGAGTGGGAATGTCTGGCTTACAGGCTATATATGTAAAATCATTTGCTAAAGCAACCTCACACAATAATGAGCTGAAAGCTAGGTATAACAACTTCCCACTGCTTGAATTCTAGAAGATGATAATTTTGTAGGGCCCATGAATGATATTATAAATATTCAAATGGCCTGAGGCAGAAAAAAGGTTCCTCACCTCCTGCTTTAAGCCTTTACCTGTGTTTTCCTTGCTGTTTGTGGGTCTTGAGTTATAGCTCTGATTGAGTAATTGGTAGCCCATTGGTCAAACCACTCAGCCCCTATAATGCCTTTGTGAATTTTTGTTTTTCTCAGTTCTCTATGGCCATGTACAGGGAACATTAGGAGAAAAGCCCGAATGTGTTAGAATTCAACATAATTCAATTTTATGTCATGTTGAAAAGGGATTCAATTTTTCCTTTTTGGTCCCAACACCAATGGGGCAGAAGTTACTGAGAAATAGGTGAAGGATCAGTGTTAGAGTAAGAAAAATGCTTGACTTGGGGTTAAAAGAACCAAGTTTGAATGCTACCATAGATACTAGTAGCTCATGTAAACATAAGAATGTCCCTTAGTCTCTGAACACCATAATTTCTTCATTTGTAAAATGAAGCAACTTTTGTACATCACCTACCTCCTTTCCACTTTCATAGAATTGTGATGAAAGTCATTTTCAAAGTACTACATTAATGTAAATTGCTAATTATTACTGCTTGTCAATGGAATTGGGCTGCCTTAGCAGTTAAGGAGTTGTCCATCACTGAAGGCACTGAGTGTCAAAAATGTTTTAGAAGGGATCCTTATATTGATTTGAAGGCTAAACTAGATGACCTGAGATCTATCACACAGCTCATATCTTATGAACTTTGAAACTAACCGCAAACCCCAAACCACTGAAAATTGCTTCTTTGAATGGAATAATATGAAGTACAGGGTTCTATGCCATTACCTTTGATTTTGGTTCTTACCACCCTTATTCACTGATTTCAGTGAATCATTTTATAGTGTTCTCCAAATTTTAAAATGCTTCAAGGATCATGATTTCATCAGTGTGATTTTAAATGCCTCTATACCTCCACAAATGATCTTCATGAGTTATTGTGCCTCATAAAAAATCATCTTATAGCCAACTCTTTGGTCTTAAGCATTTTTAAACTTCACTATCTTGACCCCTTTAGCCAACAGCAATAGAGTAAGCTTAGTTGGACATGTGTACACACACACACACACACACACACACACACACACACATTTTTGAAGAGGGTATTTTGGGAAATGCAGACACTGCTTTATAAACTGATGCTCTTGCCATACCAACAAAATCCTACCCATTCTGGCATAGAGATGAAAATGGTTCTCAAAGCTTTTCCAAATGTAGCATAAGCTCTGGCAGGTTATATTCCAAGCTGAGTATGGCTCAGTGATAGGCAACCTGTCATCTGGAGAATTTGCTTAGCTAAGTTTGGAAGAGATCATCACCGGTTGCCTTTCCTGTAATGATTTTTTTTTTTGCCATAGAAGCTTGAAAAATCATCCCCTAAGGCATGGAAGAATAGTCAGAGGGAGTACTTACATAATATTTCAAATCTGTGCAGTATCGAGAACATTGTTGTTGTTTAGTTATTTTCAGCTGTGTCCAAATCTTCACAATTCCTTTTAGGGTCTCCTTGGCACAAATACTAGATTGCTTTGCCGTTTCCTTCTCCAGCTCATTTTACAGATGAGGAAATTGAGGCAAACAGAATTAAATGACTTCCCCAGAGTCACAGACAGGTAGTGAGTGCCTGAGGCTGGATTTAAACTCAGATCTTACTGACTCCAGATGTGGTGAGTGAAAGATGAAATGACTGAGGAAACAAGTGTTCAATCTACTGAGCATTTTAATTTATTAAACAATGCATGCCGATTGCCTAATAACTTGAGCCTAGACCCCTTCTCCAGCTTAGGGCTAAGACCCTGAATATGTGGAGAGACAGATTTTTACATATTAAAAACAATTAATTAGATTAGACCAATCAATTTAAAGGGAAACAATACAGTATTAAGTAATCAGATTTCTATTAGGAGTAGTAATTAGGGACTTTCAAGTTGCTAAGGGGAGAGTAAACTGGTTCAATTCCCTGAAATTGGAAAAGGAGGTGTCTCCCTTACCCTTATGTATCTGAAAATCAATAGAACATGGGAACAATAACTGATCAGTATAGAGTCAGTTTTCAGATAAAACATATAGGTTGTTGGGAGAAAACTTAAGTTAAGTCTTTGAATCTGAATTTCTGGTCAATATAAAATAGGTCCTTGGTTAAAGATCTCCAGGGAGAGGTGGTCCAGCTTCCTAGTCATGGAACAATACATTAAGGTTGTCTCCTAATTCCCACAATTGAATAAAATTTTCTCACAGGCCAGCATTTGGACTAAACCTATAATTGATTAGGAAGGGAACCAAACTAACTCCAGAACTGAGTAGTCACTTGATGGAGTCAGGATGGTTCACTTAATTCCCACAATTTACCACTTGATGTCCTAATCTTCCCAATTCCCTCAATTTGCTCATAGACCTGACATCTCTCCACTGTGCCACTTACTTGCCCATTAACTATGACAATATCCATAGATATACTAGTCCATTCTTCTACATCTAACTAATGGTTATCTATGTTAAAAGATCTTAATCTGGGGTATGAGAAGCTTTTCAAGAAAGCACAGGAATTGTTGCTAAATAGCTAGATTTTTCTTTTGAAATGATAATAATAATAATAAGCATTTAGATGACACTTTAAAATTTACAAAGCATTTTACATGTCATTTCTTTTGATCCTTATTCTAACCTTATATAGTTGGTTTTATTTTTGTCTCCATTTTATGAAGAGGAAATAAAGGTACAGAAAGGTTACAGCTTGCTCAAGATCAAGACAGCTGGTATGTGTTTGAGGCAGAATTCAAAGTCAATCTTTCTGATTTCAGGAACATTGTATCCATTATAAATGCCTATTCTAGAAACTTCAAAATTATTTCCAATCAAAGGAGTCACCAAAATTTTGTAGTATTCTTGAGTAAGAAAAATTAACTACAGAATCTAAGGTTTGGAAAGGACCTCAGAGTCCACACAGTTCAACACATAATTCATTTCATTTCTTTGGTGAAGATACATCTATAAACTTATCCTTCATATTAAATAGAATTCAATTTATTAAAACACACATACACACCTTTGACCATTGTTTTGATGCTATAGCTGTCTCCTAAGCCAAATATACAATTTCCTTCTACTGTGCCCCTTTAATACCCTTCTATAATGTCAGAGAATATCTATGTCAATT
The DNA here is from genome assembly GCA_023553655.1 of Myrmecobius fasciatus. NCBI lineage: Eukaryota > Metazoa > Chordata > Mammalia > Dasyuromorphia > Myrmecobiidae > Myrmecobius > Myrmecobius fasciatus. The sequence goes on from JAJPUD010003463.1 coordinate 151,627, forward strand.
ACTATAGCCCTAAACAAGAATCATCAACCCACACCCAAACTTATAAGCTTCTCCAAATTTAGTAAATTAGTCTTTGGACAATGGACATATAGTCCATCACATTGCCCATGTTCCAAGTTTTCTCCAGCTTGGCAGTACCTGCCAGTTTATACTCTCTTGCCATAGTGTTTCAAGTCCACAGTCTTATAGAGGGTTACCTCCTTATTAAAGTAAAGCATGAACAGGAAGAAGCTTTTTGTGGAAGACTTTGTTTATATAAATTGTAAAGGCAAACAATATACAATGTGTCTACAAATGTTCACCTATGGGCTCAAATTAATCAATCATATTGAATATTTATGGTTTGAATCTTCCATTTTCCTTCCCCTCTCTACCCTCTCTCGCCTCCCCGACATTTGTTTTCAGAAAAAAATACATATGGACTTCGATGAAATTAGTTTATACATAAATGCATGAATAATGATGCTGAATAGGGGACAAAGGCCAACACTCTATCCTTTCCATTATAGTCCCATTCCCTCTTCAAAGTTTGTACCTGTACTGAAATCCTTCCTTTCCAGTATATGTAATTTCATATTTCCTCTGATTTGGTAAGAAATATTTATTTTATACTATTAAAACCTCTCAAATTAGGGTCCTGTTTTTGTTTTTTCCTGGCCAGTTGCCCAGAATGTGTGATATTCACAATTTTTCTATGTTTCTTTTTTTTTAGAACATGATCAAGGGGTTCCTTGACCTGGAATCCAAAAGACTTTTCTTCAGCCTAATCCTTGATTCATCTCTGTGGAATATGACATTGTTAGTGATTCCTATTCTCATTGAAACTATCCTGTCTTTTGGTACTATGAATTAAATTAAAATAATTTTTTTTGTTTTTTACTATTATTTAGTTTTCTTTTAAAACTTAAAAATTATTTCTCAAGCTGAAAACACTTTGTAAAGGAAATCTGAAAATGCAGCTTTCAATCCTTATACCCCCAGTGGATATGGGTAACTTCCATGGAAAGGAGACAAGGAGTAAACTTTTGTATCATTGAAGAAAAAGGAGGAAAACCCCAAAACAATAAAAGACCTTTTATTTGCAGCAAAGATCTGGAGGTCCTTGTGGAAAACTAAGATAATTATAACTCATGGTAGCAATGCCTGGATAAATTGAGCAGAAGACAGTGTGCTGCCACAGCAAAGTGTGTTGAAGAAATATGAGGCAATTGAGATTCACATCCCCTCTCCAAAAGGACCAAATCACTTAACCTCTAATTTATAAAAATCACAACACCAATAGGAAGCATTTACATAATACTTTGAGGATTGCACAGTCCTTTACATATATCATTTCACTTGATCTTGATAGCAACTCTGTGAGACAGGTCCTATTTTTATTCCCATTTCACAGATGAGGAAACTAAGTGTGAAAAAAAGATTTAGTTACTTTCCTAGAGTCATACAGATAATAAGAAACAGATCTGGAATTTGAATATAGATTTTACTAATCCAAATCTAACACTTTCCATACCATGCATAGTAACTACTTCATAGAGTTCTCATAAGTGCCAAAAAGATAATTGTCTAAAGACTTTTAGTAAATCTTAGATACCATTTGTGTAGTGCTTTATCACTGTCATGATTATGTCTTTGCCTGCAGTGGATTTCCATTGCCTGTTGAATAAAGTCCAAAGTATTCAGCCTCCAATATTTCCTACAATTTGGTGACAGCCTTTCCTTTCAGTCTTAATATTCATTAATTGCTCTATTATAAGTAAGCTATGCTCCCAATAAAACCAGATTATTTCCTGCCCTGTGAACATGCCTCACATTTTCCTTTCCCTGTGCTTTTGCTTTTACTGTTTCTTGTACCAAGTATGTCCTCTCTCCATATTTCTCTCTAATTATTACTCATCAGTGTAAAAATAACCTCTTTAAAGAAGTTTTAGGGTCCTAATATTTCTCCAAACACTCCAGTCCACATTTTCTCAATGTGCTACATATTTTGATGCTCTCTTACATTGTCAAATATATGTTTCAGAATTCTTCTCAATAAGGTGGTAACTAGATGAGAAGTAGAGAAGTCAGGAGGCAGGAAGACATCCAATTTTAAACACAAATAAATTGTGTGATATGTCTGCCTCAGTTCTTTCATTAGTTAAAAAAAAAAAGGTGTACTAATAGCATCTACCTCTCAGGATTGTCATGGTAAAATGAAATGATATTTGTAAAGCACTTTGCAAATGTTAAAAGGCTGTATAAATTCTAGTGATTGTTGCTATTATTGTTATTATTATTAAATTTCTTAAAGAGTGAGGCAATCTCCCATTCTTATATAGTGTCCCCTTCCCAGCATCTAGAGAAGTCCTGAGAGCTGGCTAGATTTCCTAAACACTTGATGGCTTTAAATAAATAGAACTGAAGGAGAAGAGGGCTCATGGAAGTCAAATTGAACAATCATTTCTTGTACAGCAATCACTGACAAAAGTCACAATTCATTACATTTCATCTTTTAGAAAGATCCTTAGAAACTGACAGAGTCCTGGTGCTTTTTTTCACACTGCTCAACAGACATTAATGATACAAATAAAAATAAAATAAACCTTCACATTGCTTTCATGGTTCTGACAGCTGAGTAGAGACAACTGGGTGGGAGCCACCAGTTTTTCTTGGTACTTCTCAATCTGCTTGCAAATCTCAGGAAATTGCCAGAGTTTCCCAATATAATATGGGCTGAATTTCAGTTCAATGGTCCATAAAGAGGATATGGAGGAATGAGCCACATGATGAGCTTCATCTTTCCTTTAAGACTTGTTTCTGTTTTAGCAAAATGAAATTGTAGTGGAGTGCCACGTTCCATTTGCAGTTAATTAAAATGGAAACTTCTTCCCCCAACTCTTCCTCCAATGGTTCAGGGCATTGAGATTAATCATGGTTGACCTAGTCTAGTAATTTCTACAGCTGAAAAGATTACTTTTGTAGCTATAATCATCCTCCATCCAACAGTGCACAAAAAGGAATCTTACCCCCCAACTGCTGGGGTTCGGGTATATAAGAGCAAAGAGTAATTAACAGATAATCTTCAAGGGTCTAGGAACATCACTCAAATTAGCAGCAATAGTTTTTAAAAATAAAACGAAACAACTTAAATGTATAATTCATTTCTCCCTTTATTGTGTTTATTACAGAATTTTTGCACTTAAGCTTTGAAAGTCACTATTCTCTCTTCTGAGAGGAGGTAATAATTTATTCAGGGGCATAAAAAAGAATGCTGATGTCACCCATTTCCTTGCCAGGAAGGTTAGCTAGGATTAGTTTGCAGCATCCTGGTAATTTATTATTTTTTAAACACCTAAGACTTGTTTAATTGAAGTTATGATTTATAGAATAACCATACTCTGGAAGAAAGGGAAAAAATGACTTTCTCTAGCTGCCGGCAGCAAACATTGCAAAAGAGTCAGTGGTAGAAGGAGGAATAGGAGAAAAGAGGCTAAGATAGTACTTAATTTATAATGAAGAGTGAAGAGTGCCTTTCAAAAGTTTATTTGCAAGGCAGTACTTTGAAAGTTAGCACAGTGACTTGCACATGGATGACAGCTTAATAAATATTTGTGGAGTTGAATCAAATTTGAATGTGGCCTAGTACTAATTCTATCATACCATTGAGCCTCTGGCCTGATTTGAGCTCCAGAGCAGCTCAACTTGGTCCCCATAATCTGCAACAGAATTAAGATCAGGGCTTTAGAGAGGCAATAAGATACAAGGCAAAATATTCCAGGTTTGGAATGAAAGCTAACACATAATATCCGAGTCACTTTGGGCAAGTATCTTAATCTGAGACTCGTTTCCCCATATATTAAAGGAAGATGGGCTTTAAATCCTTATCAATTCTAAATCTATGATGTTATGGAAAAAAACCCAAATCCAAGGAATTGAGTTTCATACCCAGTCCTGCCACTTACTGTCTATATAACTTTGGCCAGATCACTTAAGTTATATGGGCTTTGGTTTCCTTGTTTGTAAGATAAAGCAACTGAAGATGACTTTTAAGACCCTTGCCAGCTCTAAATCTCTAATCCTATGATCTATTGAAATATAAAGGTGCAAGTTACCAGCATGAACATTGTCCATGATATTTCATCCAGAAATATCTATCCAAGCACTATGTCTGTGCTACAAAGAATTTCTGGAAAGAAGGGCTTTGTAAACTCTAAAAAAGGAATCATCTTCATAAATAAAACAGACACTGCTATCACCTCAATAGGCTTTTAAATTTTAAGTGCAAAATAGCTCCTCTAGATAGAAGGACGGGAATTCAAAGGACCTTAGACAGATGCTTTAGCCGAGTTATTTTCAGCTAAGAATAGCAAAATGTCAAAATTGGAAGTAATATTGAAAACTGTTTAGTCTGGTGGTTCTCAACCTTTTCAAGTAGGGGGCATTTTTTTTCATTCTGAGATCCTCAATATGTTATTAGTTATCGATTATACCCATTGATTGGAAAAGCACAAAATGACAACACACAGCCACAGCACACAAGCTTATGCAGCACGGAAAGATCTACCTACACAACAATCCTCCCAGAGCCTACCTTTCTATAGGTCAAAATGGCAGTCCATGAAAGGTCCAACTTTCCAAAGAACATGTATAAAGAAGCTGTCCTTCTTGAAGCTGCAAAGAATGATTTATACCTGATTCTCTCTTTTAATGAATAAATCTGCCTAGAATAATTAGAGTCCAAATCTTGATTTGGTCACTTTCTATTTCAGTGACCACAAGCAAGTCATAACCTCTCCGGCCTCCATTCCCTTACCTACAAAATGAGTGGATTGAGCTACATGATTTCTAAGATCCTTTTTCTCCTTTACTGAATCTTCATCTAGGTCACAGCCACTAACTGTGGATCTCTCTGAAAGTTCTATCTTTTCCTTTCTTCTCCTCTAGCAAAAGTGTCAAATAGGCAATACTAGATAAACCTGCAACAAAACCAAATTAAAATCAAATTTGGAAATATTTAACACAAAAAAATAGAATAGATAATGTTAATATGTAGTTTTCAAAGTCAATATGCTGTAGCAGGAATTATTATGTATAGTTTAGTGGCCCCCTTTTTTATTTGAATTTGACACCACTGCTCCACATTGTCTTGCTCTGTAATTTCTCAGCTCTCATTGGTTCTGTCCTCTATGCCAATGATTCCTAGGATCTCTCTGTCAGTTCTAGGCTCACCTGCTCTCTAATTTTTCATAACCAATGGTCTTTTAGATATCTTAAAATATATGTCCCATAGATATCTCAAACTCAGCATGTCCAAAGAAATCTCATTATCCTTCCTCCAACCCAAATCTCCCCTCCTTTCAATTCTGCTATTATATCTTTTTTCTAAATCCCTGGGCTTACAATTTCAATCATCTTTAATTGCTCATTTGTACTTATTCTTCATATCCAACCTGGTACCAAATCTTGATATTTCTACCTCTCTCTTTTCCCCTTCTCTTTATTAACAGTCACTACCAATAGGTCAGCCTCCATGATTAAAGTTTTTCCAGCTCCAGTTCACCTTTTCATTCAGTTTCCAAGATTTTTCCTTGAAGTGAGAGTTTCACCATGTCATTCTCACTACACTCAATAATCAATGACTCCCTATTACCTCCATGTTCAAATATAATTTAAAGCCTTTTATAACCTGTGCCTTCTTTACTTCTCCTGTCTTCTTACAATTTACTTCCACACACTCTAAGATACAGTTATATCAGGCTACTTGCTGTACTTCACACATGAAACTACATCTCCTGAATTTGTACTGGCTATCCTGCCCTCCCCCACCTCAATGCCCTTTTTCCTCTCACCTCTGACTCTCGGCTTTTCTCGTTTCCTTCAAGACTCAACACAAAGACCATCATTTCCACTATATCCTTTGTATACTTCTTCCCTCCACACCTTTATTCTCAGATCATCTTCCCTTTACAGTCTTTCTCTTCCTTTCTTGTATCTACCTTTCCCCTTTTTGTTCTCCTTTTTCCATTTTCCCTCCATTGCCTCTGTCTCTCTCCTTCATCCCTTTCTATCTGTCCAGCTCTGTCTTCATCCCCACATGCAATAGTTATTTTGATGTGATCTCCCCTATTAGAATGTGAACTCCTTAAGGGTAGGGGAGTTGGGTTTTTTTTTTTGTTTGTTTTTTTTTTGTTTTTGTTTTTTTGCATTTCTTTGTATCCCTAGAACTTAGCACAAAGCTTGTCACATCACCAGTACTTAATAAAAATTTGCTTACTGACAAGCTAAATCTTAAATCCTGTGATCATATGATCTGCTCACGATGGTAATTATTCCTGAATGCCCAAGCTAAATCTTGACTCAGTCAGTCAACCAAAGGAAGACATAATTCCTCCTGCTGCACTTTACCTCCTTCTCATGCTGGTTTGGCTGAATTTCTCTAACAACAGTGGCAAACTGCTTTGTTTAAATGAATTTTTAAAGATTCTTAGACCATAGTCTAACCACAGCCTAAACCCTAAGTATTGCTCTTGCAAGCTGTATCAAGTAAGCAGGCTGCCCACTGTCTTTGGATCAATACTCTTTGAAATAGCCTTGCTTCAGAGTTAATAGACTTTTGATTTTCTTTCTGTGCTTATTGATTAATTAAGCAGACTTTTGAATAATAAGATAAATTAAGAAGTAATGAAACTAGGTCCTACAGGGAAACAAGCTGGAAATAGAACTCCTAGTCAAATGTTTAAACATTATTTCTTGTGCCAGTGCAATAGAGTACACCATGGATAATTTTCATTGCTTTGTAGATGCTAGTTATAACCTTCAGTCAACTAAAGGGGATACTGTGGATTTTGGTGCAAATTCACACAATCTAGGGATATTTCAAAGGGCTGTTAAGGGTCATCATCTACTTTCTCCTGCGCTTGAATAAGAATCCTCTTGACAATATTCCTGATAAGTTGTTATCCAGTTTACAATTGATCTCTAGAAAAGAGGAATCCATTACCTTTTGATACAATCCATTTTGCTTTTGGACAGATCTAATTTTGTTAGACAGATTTTGCTTCTATTGCACCAAAATCTACCTCTCTGAAACTTTCACCCACAGCTCTCAGTTCTGTCTAGGAGGCAAAGTAAAGCAAGTCTAATTGTTCTTCCTCGTGACAAATACCTGAAGACCGCTATTGCATTCCTTTAGCTGATCCTTCTATAGCATGGTCTTCAGTCTCAATATCCTAGAAGCTCACCTATGAATCCATTCCAGTTTGTTAATATCCTTCCCAAACTGTGGTCCTCAGAACTGAACACAATATTTTAAATGTATTTGACAAAGGCTAAGTACACTGGATTATCATCTTCCTCCTTATAGATACTAGTACCATTAAGGTAACCTTATTTCTTTCTTCCCTTCCTTCTTTCCTCCCTCCCTTTCTTTCTTCTTTCCTCTCTCCCTTTCTTCCTTTTTACTTCCCTCCCTCTTTTCTCATTTCCTTCCTTCCTTCCTTTCTTCTTTCCTTTCTCCTGCCTTATTTTCCTCCCTCCCTCCCTTCCTCCCTTCCCTGTTTTCTCATTCTCTTTTTTTTGGGGTACTTTTTCTTCCTTTTGTTCTCCTTCTTTCCTAACTTTCTTCTTCTTACTTTCTTTTATTACATTGACAACATACTAAACTTGTAGTCCTTTAAAATCCTCAAGTAATTTTTATTGCCTAGTGATGCCTACATCAATATGCACTCATGAAAATTATTTTTAGCTCAAATATTAGAACTTTACAGTCATTGATATTACTTTTTATTTTATTCAGCCCACTGCTGTGTTACCTCAAGGTCTTTTTGAATCCCCATCCATGATTATTAATGTTGCCTCCAGCAGCTAATTTTGTAACTCATTGAATGCCTATATCCAAAGAGTAGTTAACTGATGTTCATCTGGAGGAAAGTCTTCAGTTGTATCTCCTAAGTGACTATTTTTACTGATTCTTGTAACCAATGACTTGTACACTATAGGAATTTAATATTTATTAAAACAAATTAGCTATCCTTTATGACTTTGTTCATTGTTTGCTGACAACTCATTGTTAAAAGTGATTAAAAAAAAGAACCAGTGTAAAAAATATCATTGAAGACTTTACTCCAAAATGACATCAGCCAACCAGTCTTTGGGTTCTGGCATTCAGTGAGTTATAAATTCACTTGTGATTCATATCTCTCACAGTCTAATCCCCTAGAGTATTAGGAAAAACTGTATCAAATGTTTCACTAAAACCCAGGTATACTATGTCTATGGCATTTCCTTAATCTATCAACTTAGTAACTGTCTAAAAAATGGAAACAAGACTAGTCTGGCATGACCCATTCTTAAAGAAATCATGCTTGTTCTTAGCAATCACTGTTTTTCTTTTGGTCATAAAACATCACTTAAGAATAAATTCCAGTGTGACTCTTCCCAACAATGAGATGATTAAGACCAGTTCCAATGCTCTTGTGATGAAGAGAACCATTTACACCCAGAAAGACGACTGTGGGAACTGAGCGTGGATCATAACATAGCATTTTCACTCTTTTTGTTGCTGTTCACTTGCATTTTGTCTTCTCTCATTTTTTTCTCCTTTTTGATCTGATTTTTCTTGTGTAGTAAGATAGTTGTATAAAGATGTTTACATATATTGGATTTAACATATATTTTAACATATAACATATATTGGATTACTTGTTATCTAGGGAAGGGGATAGGGGAAAGGAGGGAAAAATTTGGACCACAAGGTTTTGCAAGGGTCAATATTAAAAAATTATTTATGCATGTTTTGAAAATTAAAAAAAACTTTAAAAAAGAAAAAAAAGAATAAGTTCCAGGAAATTAACCAAAGACAAATTCACTGACCTATTCCTAAAATAACTTAGCCATTTTTCTTTGCTGAAAAAAAAAAGCAAATCATTTGCTTATCTCTAGACCACTAGCACTTTTCTTATTTATTCAACATGATTTTCTGGCATCTTATACTAACTCAATTAAGCTGGATCTCCTCATTTATAGTGACTTCACAATGATATTTGTTAATGTCACAGGAATCCTAAATACCTTTAAAAATCTTTAAAAATCATTGTTGCCCAAATCTAAAATGTACATATTATGCCTGAATTTCACTTTACTATCAATTATGATCATTCAGATGAAATGATCACCTGATCTCAAGGTTCTTACGATTTCTACACTGGCAATCACCTTCCTTTTATTGGTTAGCATCAGGTCCTGATGTTCACCTTATTGCTGATTCTTTGTAGAGTGAAATTATCACTAAGGAAAGTTATGTATTCATTAGATTTTCTGTCTTCTAAATGATAAGAATTATTATAATTCTCTACAGAGTTGAGAACTTCCATCATTACACATAGCTTTGTCTAGAATCTGTTTCATCATCTATAAATATCTTTCTGGCTGGTCAGTCTACTGACTACTTGAATTCTAGTCAGGAATTCCTGCATCCAGTTCTAGTCTTAGACACTTTCTAGGTGGGTGACCCTTGAAAAATTACTTAACTTTTTTTTTGCCAGCATATTCTCATTTGTAATGAGAAAATAATAGCACCTAAACTTCCAGGTTTGTTTTAAAGACAAAATGAAATAATATGGGTAAACTTTGCCAACCTTCAGTGTTTTATAATGCTAGCTATTATCATTTAGAACTAGATAGTACAGTTGATACAGTGATGGCCTGCTTTCAGGCCTGAGAAGACCCAAGTTCAAATCTGGTTTCAAAAAACCTCCTACATGTAGAATCCTGAGCAAATCACTTAAGTACTTTATGCCTGTTTTTCTCACTTATAAAATAGGGATAATATTAGCAATGGGCTAAGAGGTATTGTGAGGATCAACTAATATAATATTTGTAAAGTGCTTAGCACAGCATATGTCATGCAGTAGTTGCTTAATAAATACTTGTCCTCCTAAAATAACATAGATACCATTTTTCATTCTGATGATCTTCACCAAATACTATCACTAGATGGGAAAACACTTTCTCATATAGTTTGTAGGTTTCTTCCCAAGAATATGACTATATATTCTTAATGGAGTCCTTTAACCATTTAATCTTTTCCCTAAAACAAATATTCCCATAGTTATATTCCAAACAATAACTTCATCCCCATCAAGGCTCAGAGATGCCACTGGATCCAATTTACCTTAGGTGGGTATAACTAATAATTTTTTCATAAAAATTATTTCCAGGTAAAATGGCCTCTTTATTAAAAACAAATGATATACTATGATAAGTTAAAGGAGTTTGGATAAATAAATCCTCCATTTCCAAGCACTGAGCATATCTGCTACAGCTAGTAGTTTGAGATAGTTCTGAGATGCTGAAAGAAATGTAGTTTCCCTACGACTGCATTTTTTACTACCACAAACCTATGAGTTATTTATTAGATACAAGAAAATTATTCGTCAACTAAAAATGGATATGATATTAGGGAGTAACAGAAGAACAGCCACAAATACAATCTCACTGAAGATCAGCCTTGAAAGAACAATAAATCCCCATTAGTGTAGGACCCTGAAGCTTGGCTCTATTTTATACATCAAGGTTTAGCACTCCAGAAAAACTTTGAATTTTCTAATCTTTGTTATTTTTGTAACAGGCTGCTTCTACTTTAGACCATGCCCTCCACTTTCCTGTTCCCTCCACCATAACCTCTGTCAGCCATCTTGCTGCTCTCTGAAAAATATATGACCTTCTTTTACATTACTACATACATAGTATTTAAAGCCACTATGAGGGAAACTCAGGATTGGGGAAAGCCTGATATAACATGGATATGGGATCCCAAAGAAGCCTCCCAAATGATCATCTGTCATCTTTCTTCTGACAAGACTTCAAGTTTATCTTGGCTATGGCCTAGCTTCTCCTCCTGGCAAATAAGTATTCTTATCCTCCTGAGTTAAATTCTGAAGCTGCTCTAAAACCCTAGCATACTTATCTTTAAAATACTTTGAATTCTTCCTTGACTCCCTATTCTATTTTTCCTCTTTTCTTTTTTTCCCCCTTTACTTGCTTCAATTAGTATTTCAAGTTGTGAAATTTCCTTTTGTGAGGTAAAATATAATCAAAATAAAGGAAATTGCTTTTGTTCTTGTATTATTGGCTCTTTTGCTTCTCTTTGCAATTCTCTATATGCTCCCCTGCCTGACACAGCCTACGACATATGGTAAAAAAAATATTTAGAGTTCATGAGTTTAGAACAGGTAAAGAGGTCTTAAAATAATCAAGTAAACTGATGAAAGTCCAAAGAGCAGGAAATACTGATATTCATGAAGATTTGACATAGAACTGAAAAACAGAAATGGCAAATTAAGCTCTTAACTCTGATTTTTACAATTCCTCAGTTTTCTCTTGGTGTCTGAATTGTGATTGAAAAGGCTGGAAATAGCATGGACTGCTGCTGAGAAGACAGAGCTCTTCATTATATACCATATCACAGGGAATCGTAGATGGTTTTCCTTTCTTCTTCCCTTAATAGTTTTACTCTAGAAATGGAGGGAAGAAATACTAATGTGAACCTCTGAGTCCTGGATCAACATGATTTTTGACAGATTTTATTAGTGATCAGGTTAATAGAAGAATGGAAAAGTAGGGGAGAGGAAATAGCACCTCCATATTAGAGCAGCCCCCTAAATTCAACTGATCTGCTAGAATAACCCTATAGCTAATTTCCAATTAGTTCAAACGCAAATTAATTCTCAATATCTAGTTGATCCCTGTGCTATAGGTTCTTAGTAGCACTTGTCAGATCTTGTCAGAGACCCCATAATGAATATCAAAATTAAAATTACCCTCAGAAGCCACCTTCCCCCAAATAAACTTGACCAAGAAGCTATAAACCAACTATTGATTAATTTTGAACACGATAGTTCACTAAAATTTCTAGACCAAGGGTTGATTGCAAACTGGGATCCCTGAATTTGCTCTCAAATTTGTGTGTGGGGAAGATTTGTATGTACACACAAATAGGTATGTGTACATATGTATGTATATAAAATATGTGTGCATAATCACAATGTTATGTGTTTTATTCAAAATTTCTTTTCTGAAAAATTCCAGTACATCCAGTGAACAGAGCTCAACTTTAATATAAAATTCAAAGTCAAGAAATAGGCTGGAAAAAAAGAGCAAAAAAAATCTAATCATAAAAACTACTATGAGGGCAGGGAAAACCAAGACATAAACTCAGAAAAAGATAACATAAAAACAGTCACACAAAGCCTTAAAAAAAATTGCTAATTGGACCCACGCCCAGCAAAACAACAACAACAACCACCACCACCAAAAAAAAAAAAAAACCAAAAAACTTCTAGAAGAATTAATGAGATAGAGTAGAGGAAAAAATGGAAAATTATTAGAAAAGTATTAAAAGATGTACAAAATACTAAATAAATGATCTTTTGGGCCAAATGTTAAAGAGGTACAGAAATTTAGTGAAGAAAAGGACTCATCAAAAAGCAGAATTGGCCAAATGAAAAAAAAATGCTCAAAATCTAAAAGTTAGAATTTCTACAAGATTTCAAAAATCAATAAAACAATGTAAAAAAGAGAAAAATATATAAAATCTCATAAAAAATTGACCTGAAAAATAGATTGAAGAGAGACAATTTAAGAATTATTGAACTTCCTGAAAGCCATAACCAAAGAAAAAACCTTAGACATTAAATTTTAAGAAATTATCAATTACAACATAATTCTTACTCTTTTTATTCTTGTTCGCTTGTATTTTGTTTTCTTATTCATTTACTTTCCTTTTTGATCTTATTTTTCTTGTACAGAAAGAGAATTGTATAAATATGTTTACACTTATTGGATTTAGCATATATTTTAACATGTTTAACATATATTGGATTGCTTGCTTGCCATCTAGGGGAAGGGAAAATCTGAAGCGCAAGGCTATGCAAGGGTCAATGTTAAAAAGATTATTCATGCATAAATTTTGAAAATAAAAGCTTTAAAATAAAAAAATCATGAAAAAATCATCCCAATATCTTAGATCTAGGAAATAAAATAGAAATTGAAAGAATCTAATTGAAAGCCTTACACCAACATGAAAATACCTAGGAATGTTATAGCCAAATTCTAGAACTCTCATGTAAAATGGAAAATAATTCAAACAGGCAGAAGGAAACAATTCAAATATCATGGAGTCACAGTCAGGACCACACAAGATTTAGTGGCTTTCCCATTAATGGAGAGGAAGGTTTGGAATATGATATTTCATTAGTCAAAAAAGCTATTATAATCATAGGTCACCTACCCAGCAAAACTAAGTATAATACTTGAAGAGAGAAATGAATATTCAATCAAATAGAAAATTTTGAAGTATTCCCCAAAAGGCCATAACTGAACAGAAAATCTGATATTCAAACACTCAAAAGAAGCATAAAACAGAAAACATGAAAGATTAATCATAATCAATAAAGTTAAACTGTTTTCATTTCTATATAGAAAGGTGATACTTAAAATTCACAAGAACTTTATCATTATTGAGACAGTTAAAAGGTATTTACAATGACAGGACAAACATGTAAGCCAATTATGCTGGAGTGATCTCCAAAAAAAGAAGAAACAAAGAAAGGAAGAAAGAAAAGGTGAGAAAGGGAGAAAAGGAAAGGGAGAGGAAAATTTCCTTACATAAAAAAGATGCCCAAAGAAAATCTTTTACATTGAAGTAAAAAATGTTGGTAGTGGGTAGGCAATGTTTGAACCTAACTCTCACTGGAATTGGTTCAAATAGGGAAGAACATTTGTGTGTGTGCATGTGTGTGTATGTATATGCACACACATGCATACATATGAACTCAGTTGTGTATAGAAATGTAACTTAGGGATTAGGGAATATAGGGAAATAGGAGGGGAAAGTGATAAGAGAAATGGAGAAGAGATGGTAAAAAAAATATAAAAAGGAAAGTGGATTGAGAGAGTCAGTAATTAGAAGCAAAATTGACCTTTGAGGGGGAATAAGAAGGATGGAGTGGGAGGGAGAAAGGAGCGAGAAAAACACACATATAGAAAAAGAGAGAGACAGACACACAGAGAGAAATAGAGAGAGAGAGAGAACAAATGAGAACAAAAAACAAGAACATGAACAAGAAGAAGGAAGGGAAGAGGAGGGAAGGAAAAAGAAGAAAATGAGATGGAGGGAAATATAGTTAGTAATCATGCTATGAATGTGAATGGAATGAACTCATCTATAAAGTGATAGCAGATAGCAGATGGATTAGAAACCAAAATCCAATAATATGGTGATTTTTTTTTCAAGAGACACACTTTAAAAGACAAAGAGAAAAAATAGTTATAATAAATGACTGCAGCAGAATTTAATATGCTTCTACTGAAGTAAAAAAGGCAAGGTTAGCACTCATGATATCTTCTAAAACAAAAAGCAAAACATACCTAATTAAAGGAGCTAATAAGGAAAACTACAATGTGCTAAATGGTATTATAGACAATGAAGTAATGTTTTAAAAAAAATTATAGCAAGTTTCTTTGATAAAGACTTCATTTCTCAAATTTCTGAATATAGAGCTGACTCAGATTTATAAAATAAGAGTAATTCTCTAATTAATAGTCAAAGAACATAAACAGGAAGTTATCTATAATTACTATTGATTAGAAAAAGGCAAATTAATGCAATCTGAGCTATCACCTCTCCACTATGAGAAATGACAAATGCTGAAAGGATTAGGAGAAAAATAGGTACACTACTGAATTGTTGGTGGAGTAGTAAACTGGTCCAACCACTATGGAGAAGAATTTGGAACTTAAGGGCTATAAAATTATGCAGACCCTTTAACCCAGAAATACCACTTTTAGGTTTTTAACCCCAAGAAATTAAAAAATAAAAAGGAAAAGAATTTAAGTTACAAAAATATTTATAGCAGCTTTTTTTTAAAATAATGGCAAAGAACTGGAAATTGAAGGGATATTTATCAATTGCAGAATAACTGAAGAAATTATAGCATATGATTGTGATGGTGTACAACTGTGCTATAAGAAATGATGAGGGAGATGGTTTCAGGAATCCATAGCAAGACATAATATAAATTGATGCAATGTGAAGTGAAAAGAATTAGGAGATCATTATGCACAGTAACAGCAATGATGTAATGAGGCTCAACTGTGAAAGGCCTGACTACTCTGATCAATGCAATGATTCAAGACAATTCCAAAGGTCTGATGATGAAAAAAGGCCATCCAACTAGAGAGAAAAAACTGATGAATTCTGTGTATAAAATATGTTCTCACTTTATTTTTGTTGCTTTTCAAAAATACAACTGATATAGAAATAAGTTATGCATAATTTCACATGTATAGTTGATATATTGCTTGTATTCTCAGGGGTAGAAGACAGGAAGAGAATTTGGAACTCAAAATTTAAAAAAAGAATATTTTTAAAAAATAAATAAATGATGCATTTTAAATTTAAAAAAAAAAATGAGTTTCTAGTTCTCTCTTTTTCTTTCATGTCTCAGCCCTGCTTGAGAAGCAATTAGTATTATAGAGATTATTTTTATATAGGTGAAGTCATGCAAAACATATTTCCATATTAGCTATGTAACAAAAAAAACAGACAAAAAACTGAAGAAAAATGAAGTTTCAAACATGCTTCACTCTGTATTCAGAGTTCCTCAGTTCTTTCTCTGGAAGTAGATAACATTTTTCATCACGAGTCCTTTGGAATTCTCTTGGCCTATTTTCCTGATCAGACTAGCCAACTCTTTCACAGTTGATCACTGTTACAATATTGCTGTTACTGTGTACAATGTTTTCCTGGTTCTGCTTACTTCCCTTTACATGAGTTCATATGTCTTCCCAAGATTTTTCCAAAATCCTTATGGTCGTCATTTCTTATAACACACAAAATTTTATCATAACCATACACTACAACTTGTTCAGCCATTCTCCAAATGATGGGAATCACTCCAGTTTCCAATTTTTTGTCACCACTAAAAAAGCGACTATAAATATTTTTTCCGAATAGGTCTTTCTCCCTATTTTTTTGATGTCTTTGGCATACAAACCTAGTAGTGGTAATTTCTAGGTCAAAGAGAATGCATAGTTTTGTAGCCCTTTGGGAATAGTTCCAAATTGTTCTCCAGAATGCTTATACTAGTCCACAACTCCATGAACTATACATTAGTGACCCAGAAATTAAATTCTTGAATTTGGGGGCATGTCTATTACTAATCTTTACACATAATAGTTATTCTCTAGGTTCCTGGAGATATGTGTGTAGATATGCATGTACAAATGTGTATTATTATACATCGGTCTATACAAATATGTGAATACCTATAGATGTTGGTATCTATATCTATTTATATGAAGATAGATAGATATCTCTAAATATATTCCTATCAGCCCTTCTAAAGCATACTCTCTAAATGATCATTTTGCCTATTACTCATATTCTAAACTGGGGCCTAAAAACCTAAATCCCACATTTAGACTCATCACCTTAATCAGCTGCTCAGTTCCCAAATCCATTTTTGTCTTCTAAAGCCTGGCCTTAACTGTTCAGAAATGGTACAAGCATCACGCTATCCCTTTGGTATTCAGTTTCTTGCTCAGAACTTCATAATCACTAGGACTGCTTTCTACATTGCCTGTAGCAATATCTTCTGAGTCTGTAAATCACCAAAAGTCAGTAGTCTGACAGATTTTGGAAGGTGTCACAATTTAAGTACATGTCTTGATAAGAGAGAAGACCTTTGTCTTCCTGTTATTGACTGAACAAATAAGGCTTTAATGACTCCTCAGCAGAGAGTCACAAAGCATGCTACTTGCCGCTTTTTCCTGTGAGTCTTCCTTACTGGGTGATATCCCAGCAGACAGCACCTATAAATCCACATGATTATTCCCCGAAACTACTTTTGCTTTAGGAAATCCAGTTCCTTTTTGTAATGGCAAGGGACTGGAAATCGGGTGGCTGCCCATGAGTTGGGTAATGGCTGAATAAGTTATAATATATGAATGTTATAGAATATTATTGTTCTATAAGAAACAATCAGCAGGATTGCACAGAAAGGCCTGGAGACTCTTACATGAACTGAGGCTGAGTGATGTGAGTAGAAACAAGAGAACATTGTGCACGACAACAAGATAATGTGATGATCAACTCTGATGGACATGTCTCTTTTCACCAATGAGGTGATTCAAAACATTTCCAATAGACTTGTAATGGAGAGAGCCATCTGCACCAGAGAGAGGACCTGAATGTGAATCACAACATAGTATTTTCACCTTTTTTGTTGTTGCTGTTTGCTTACTTTTTTTCTTTCTCATTTTTTCCCTTTTTGATCTGGTTTTCTTGTGTAGCATGATAAATGTGGAAATATGTATAGAAGAACTACACATGTTTAATATATATTGGATTACTTGCTGTCTAAGGGAGGAGGTGGAGGGAAGGAGGGAAAGGAACAATAGGTTTTGCAAAGGTGAATGCTGAAAACTATCTTTTAGAGAAAAAAAGAGATTCATAGCTGTTTCCTAATTCCAAGTATTTAGTTGTCATTTTTCCCCTTATGGCTTTCACCTTGTAATATCTAGACACAGATCAAGATCCCTTATCAGATATTTTCCACTTGTCCTCCTCTCCCCATCCTTTAAAAATTTAAATAAATACTTCATTCCTACTAATAACCCCAATATTAGAGCACATTACTTAATCCTCTTTACCTTCTCTTGCAGAAAGGGAACTGAGCTGCACTTTAGGCTTAGATGCTAGTCACTTGGCTATGGCAGAATTTTTTAATGCATGTGTGTGTGTGTGTGTATTCATGACTAAGTTTTCTTGGCAGAGATTCTGGAGTGGCTTGCCGTTTCTTTCTCCAGTTCAATTTTACATACAAGGAAACTGAAGTAAATGGTGTTAAGTGACTTGTCCAGAGTCACACAGCTAATAAGTGTCAGAGGTCAAATTTAAAGTAAGGAAGATGACGACTTTAGTCCTGGCACACTATCTACTATGCCATTCTCCTGCAAAATTTTTTGCTGTCCAGATTTGTTGCAATAAAATTCTACGTCCTTTTTCATTTTTCTATCAGTCATTCCCCTGGAAAAATGCATTCAATGGTATACTTTATATCATTCATCCTTTTGTGAGTCTTTTACCTTAGCATAAAGTATCACAAGGTCACAGTGATACTTGTGAGAGTCCATTACAATTAACCTTTTGGAATCTCATCTCCACTTCCTAAGAACATTGAAAACATTGATCAGGGAAAAATTAATCCGAAAAAAAGAAAACAGTTCTTCTCAAAGCAATTCTTTATGATGCTGAGAAGTGATGCTTAGAGCATTATTGTAAAAGATAACCAGGTCATATGTGAGTTTCTGAAAGAAGGGCAGAAGAGGGAAGATGGTATTTACAAATCTGACAGATGGTTTTTATCTTATGGAATTCCTTTTCTTCTTTGTTTTGTGCACATTCTTTTTTGATCCAGGGGAATAAAGGCAAGGTGGAATTTCCCTACCTTGGTAAAATTTCCAAGCTTGGAAGAATAGCAAGGGCCCAGGGCAGGTAAGAAGACAAATCAAGGAGGGAAGAGCCAAAAAAGCAACTTCAAAGTTACTAAAGAGTTGACTAGTTCTATGCCAACCCAACAAGCAATGGCAAGCAGAGACCTGCTGCTTAAATTTAACTTCTTGGCAGCCTAAGAGAGGGCCAAGCACTTTCTACCAATTTCATTAATGTCAAAGTTGTTTTTGCAAATTGTTTTGTAGGGACATGAATAGGGAGTAGGGAGAATGAAGAAAAATGATTGGAGGGAAATATTTTTTTATATTTTTCTAAAAAAATCTGTGTCTGCATGTGCACCCAAGCGTGCAGAAAATGAGAGTGTATTTCCACACAGTATTAAGAGAACAGCACAGTATCAGGAGCAATCAGTGATTAGGTAGGATCAAATTCAATGACTACCATTTTGGGGAAGTCCTGCAGAGCTGGACACAAAATGACTTCTTAGTGAAGAAGAATTCTGTTTATTTCCAGTCCTGCTTTTTATGTAGCTAGCTTAAAAATGAACTCCTAGTAAACAGTTAAGGCTTCACTTTGTCATTGTCTATTCTCCTTAGTTTATTACATAAAGATAAATTTAGGGATTTCCCCCTCCAAAAAATAGAATTTTTCACCCTGAAAATATTTACTTTATTTTCAAATAGATTTCACTCATCTAACCACCCATTCATTCGAGAAATAGCTATTGAGCATTTGAATGCAAGGCTCCTTTGTATTCACAACTGTTAATTCAAATTTATAGTAGAATGCACTAAATGCTATCTAGATAAACGCTCAGGTCCTCTGATTTGTCCAATGGAATGTTATAACCATGGGGCTTTTGATGTGAATCCAACAGGAAGCAGACAAGAGGAGTTGGCCAATAATAGATCATAATAATGAACCTTTATATTAGGAGAGCACTTTCAACTCATATATATTCATCTTTTTATGTCCTTAATCAGTATTTGGGAACAGAAGTAAGAATCAAAAATCTCAGAGAATTAAAAGTAGAGCTTTAATGTTATGAAAGCTAGTCTGGAGCAAGATTTGTTAAGGATATGGAGTGGGGGACAGAATTTGTTTAAAGAACTAGTAAAGACTAAAAAGAAATCAAGCAAAGGAGATATTTTATTCTTTATAAAATCAAAGTCACAATCACAGATGAAAGAGTGATGGTGGGCAAAAAGGACAGAATTAGGATAGGTATAGGGACAGGATGGGATGGGGAAAACTGCTGAGTTGACAAAGATGCCAAGTCTTACTAATTTAGAGGAATAGGGCAGTATGGGCTGTTCTGAATGATCAATTTTTAAGTTGCATTTTATGACTTTCAAAGTACATACTCATCATGCTGTTAACAGTCTTTCCAAGCATAGGTCTTGGCAGGCCTGTTTTCAGGAAAAGATAGAGCACCATTGTAATTAGCTGCAACCTTAGGCATACAGAAAATTTATATGCACAAGTCCAAATCCTTTGTTCTCCTAAGAGAGATGATCAGTCCCTTCCTTGATCTTATTTTACAGTTCATTGCTTTATAAATTCTTTCCTCAGCCTAGTCCAAGCTGAATGATCCCATCTTCCCAATGAGTAACTGCAAATGATGGAAGTTTTACTTGATTTACAAAGATAGACTTTCCGGTCTAAAGAATTAGAGAAAGTTCAATATTATACTCACTGGAGAGACATGAAGGAAGAGGAGAGATTATGTGCAAATAGGGAAAAGCCTCTCTTGTTTTCAGAGAGGTCTTCTTTCATTCATGACCCCTTTTTCATGATGGGCTCATTCCTTTAGAAGGTCAAGGTTCCTTTCAGATGGGGCCATAAATAGCTATAGCTGTATTTCTGCTGCAATGGGATGTAGAAAAATGTTAACAAAGTGCCAGACTGCACTGTCAGACTCCGGGCTTCTATGACCAAATCCTTTAAGTAACTGCATCTTCTTTAAAAATGAATCCTCCTAAAATGTGAGGATTGGAATTGGAATTTTGGGGTTCCTCCCAGTTCTAAATTTCTGAACCTAAGATGTCACTAACCAGAATGCCATTTTATAGAGCCAAACTAGTTTCCAAGAATTCCTGTGAAAACTTTGCATGCAATTCTTTCGAAACCCAGACATATTAGTTTTCAAATACAAGCAATCATTTCCCCTTTGCAGAGAAAAAGTTTTCACTCAGCATCTAAAATCATGAAAAGGGGACCCAAATCCCATCACTCTTTTTATTTTATTTTTTTTTTGAAGCTGGGGCTGTGGTTGCCAAATGCTCTGTCTTTTGACTGTCTTGGGGAAGAGTTACTTTTACTGCTTAAGTATTTCTTGACTAGCCATTCATCTATTCACCCAGCTATTCAATGGATATTTCCTGAACACTGATTATAAGACATGGTCCTCTGGGGAAACAAAGAGGTTTAAGAACTATTTTGGAAGAGATAGTATAGACACAAATAATTACAATATAAATCAGTCCTGGGATATGTGACACATGAATGGTATCTGTACAGTTTTATAAAAGAACAGAGGCAGATGGGAAAACTGACCTAACTTACTTATAGATAAGTGATTGGGGCAGGCATTAGGGCTAAATGAGATTTGACCTGGGGTTTAATGAGCATGTAAGATATCAATAGGCTAGGGTAAGCAATGTTGCAGCCCAGCTCATCAGCTTCTAGGTTTGAAAGAGAACACAATGTCACTCAGAGATGTATGAATGAATACAACTTTAATAATAACAAGAAGAAAGGGATATAGAGGTATTCACATCACATTTACATGTAGCCATCTGCTATGCATCAGGATGCTTGGATTTGGATTTCTGAATAGATTTATGCAACAGGCAAACTAAACAGTATTTCTGAACCCAAGATCAAAATCAAGTTAGGCTAGTTGACCCATCCCACTATAGACCTATAAAAGAAGAGGTCCCTAGAAGTAACAGCAAGGATTGACTACTAATTAATAGCATGCCCTTTTCCTAGTTTCATAATATTAATTTATTTAGTGCATGCAAGATGTCTAATAAAAGTTAGAAAAGAAAGAACACTTCAATCATCATCCCAAACAAGACCTATTTATCTCTTCTTGATAAATCATGCATATGAATAAATCTGTATGTGACTTAACTATATTTTCCTTTTAACTTGAAGCTTAACATGAAAATCATTCCAGAAGAGAAGGGCCAAGAAAATGTATACACAAAGTCCCAATTGTAGAAATACACAATGAGTAATAAGAGATGAATACAATTATGCACACAAGTATTGAATCCATGGAAAGAAGTAGTATGGATTAGTAGAGAAAGCTTTGCATTTTATGGCAAGAGATTTTGATTTCCAGCTCTGTTGTTTAGTTATTATATGAGCCTGGACAAGTAATTTAATTTTTATGTCTCATTTTATTCATCTTTAATATGGAGATAATAATAATATGGTACATAGGTAGTAGATTGCAGTGAGGAAAGCTTTTGCAAATATGAGTTATCAGGATGTGATGATAACAATTGATAATGATGGAGAGCATAATGAAAGAGGTAACATTACCAATATACTGAGGAGATCTTAGGGTCAAAGTATAGGTGTCCTTGAATATTGAGGTCCAGTTATAATAAAGACATACATTTAATCAAAATTCAAATGATCCAAATGAGATAAAATTCAGATGAGTCAAATTCCATAACATAATGTGCTCTCCATTTCTGTGGATTCTTTCTTTCCTCATATGGTCATGTTTAGAAACATGGAAGCCATTGTAGTTTAGTGAAAAGAGCCATGAATAAAGCATCAAGAGATCTGTTCTGAACTCAGCTGTGCCGCTTTACCACTAGTTTGATCTTAAGTAAATCACTAACATTTTCTGGGTCACACTTTCTCCATTTGAACAAAAGGGGAAGTTACAGTAGATAAATTCCATGATCTCTTCCAGCTCTAATGGTCTATTATTTCACATTGAAAACAAACTAACCAAATTTCTGTCTGGGATATATGACATGAGTCCTTAACCTGGGGTCTATGAATTTTAAAAATATACACATTTTGCCATTCATATTTTACATATTTAGTAACATCATTCTGCACTAAAACCTTCATACATACATATATACATGTGCATATGTATGTATATACATAAGTATATGTATTTATCCATACTTAATTGTAACCTTCTTGGAAGGAGGAGAAAAAAGTAAAAAGTGCACAGCAGAGAACAAAAGAAAACCTACAAGGAACAAAGAAAAGATGGACAGTTCTGAACACAATGTGTAACATTTATTATATAAGCTTTCTTGAAAAGGAAATTTATTGCTTTATATTTTGATCATCCCTTATGTTCTGCTGTGTATATGACAATTTTTTTCTTATTTTGTATTTAAGTTTAAATTCATCCATTCAGCTATTCAATGAATATTTCCTGAATACTGATTATAAGATATGGCCCTCTGGGGAGACAGGTTTAAGAACTAATTTGGAAGATAGGGTATAGACACAAATTTTTAAAAAATCATTCTAAGAGGAAATTAATAATCTTCATCAGACTGCTAGAGGGACAAATGTCACACAGAAAGGTGAAAAGCCACTGGTCTAGGAAGACAAACTCCTATCTCTATGTTTGAAAGAGCTATTTTATACTTTAAAGATTGTCAAAAGTGATCTAAAGGTTGGCTTTAGTCACAAAGGTGATTTTTTTTTCTTAGCATTTCCAAAGCCTCCGCCTTGCACAGCTTCTTTAATAACACAGAACTGACACTTCTATTGAACATTTCCTTCAGTTAAGTGGCCTTTACAATACTTATGTGGATAACCTGTTTTCCTGTTTTAATGGGTAGGATCAGATTGGGCAAAAGTCAAATTTTCGATTCTAATTCAGCTGGAATAATAACAGAGGCAGCAAAGGGATAGCAGGAGCAACTCAATTTGCATTTGCTATGTG